>CM014082.1:38014145-38134145 GCA_004119915.2 Collichthys lucidus
AACCTGCACGTCGGGCGTACACACTGTTAATCTCCTCGGGCTTTACTGTACGGCTTCATGGGCTGCTTTCATGTGAGGAATGTCTTTGATTCATCATCTGAAACGTTGCACAACTTCATACTCAGCAGTTCAGCGAGGAGCTGTGACTGTTCCAGCAGACGGGCATGTTTCAGCGATCAGTCAATCAATAAACTGAGCTAATAAAGTTATGAGTGTTTGCACTAGAAGCTTGTTAATTACAGGGAAGAGTTTTACAAATGTGACCATAAATCAAGTTTGTCCCAGACTTAGAAAGTACGTTGCAGGACTGATGAGCCTCGAACAATCTGGTTTAAAATGTTAGTAATAGGATTATTTTAAAACGCGCTCAGGTGAAGTTTGCTGCGTTTATGTAGAACAACGTATCTGTGACGTCACCCACAGGTTTCCAAAGTCATGAGGCTTAAACAGGCCACCTGTAACCACACCCACCTGTCAATCAAAGCGTCCACGCTCTTAATCCTGCATCAATCCAGGAAATATACTTAGACTCCAGGGAGTATTGTAGCTTTTGTCCTCTACATTAAGTAATTTTGGATATTTTTAGCTTTTTCCCTTTGAGATTTCACATCCTAAATACTTCAGATTCACTCTCATAATATAAATGGAATATAAAACCACAATCTTTCCATAATCTTAACCTCCCATAACTTCAAGATTTTAACCAGACCTGAATCACGGTCTAGCAGAGTCAGCTGTTGGCTCAGGCTGTAACATTGTTGGATGCAGATCTCTCTCTGAGTTTAATCCTGCATAACTTTAAGCCTTAATATAATGTGAACAGGTGAGTTGTATATAAATTCACCCTCAGTACAGTTGTCATGAACGGGGAAATTAGCTACAGAGACCAAAACTGTTTTTTGTACCAGGCTGTAAACATGTTTATTTCTGCTGTGAAACATGGGGACTTATGGAGACTGACTCACTTCTGGAGCCAGCCTCAAGTGGACGTTTGAGGAACTGCACTGCGTATTGATGACAGGGTTCCCACACCTTTTTCATGAACAAATTCAAGCACTTTTCAAGCACCTTCAAGCACCAGTTTTTCCATTTTCCCAGCACCTTTAAATAGGTAGCCTACTAGTTGTGTTTGCCATGATGGTCATGGGAAGTGCAGCGGTGCCACTGTATGACATAATAATATGGGTCTAATTAGCATTATTTCATATGGTGGTAGATTGACTGTTTTGATTTTTAATTTATTGTAAAATTTCAAGCATTTTCACAACCTTGAAAACACTGAATTGAAATTCAAGCATTTTCACAACCTTGAAAACACTGAATTGAAATTCAAGCATTTTCAAGGAATTCAAGCACCCGTGGGAACCCTGTGATGACCTCCAAATGAAGTCATCTGTTACTCATCACGGTGTGAGGAGACGTTCATCAGTTTTTATGATGTGAAAACTCTGATTCAGTCTAAACGAGATCTTCATGACTTCTCGGGATAAAACAGGAAACAGACGTTTTGCAGAGCTTTGATTCTAAAGTTGTTTGTTGTCATCACAGGCTCCTCTGTTTCATGTTCAGCCAGCGTTGGCTTAGATCAGGCAGCGCTCGCATTAACTGATCGGCATCAGCAGTTTCATTCACTGGCTGCAGCTACCAGCTGAACATCGAATTATTTTCATGCACGTGCACCGAGGGGCCGTTTTCACTATTCTAACTCCTCACAATGACTCTGCTGATACGCTCATGCCAATGCTGCACAGCTCAGAGTGTCAAAGGGAGGAAGAGCTCCCCACAGATTAAATGAGTAAAGTTCAATGAAGCCAATCGTTGAAACGTGCTGAGAACTTTTCAGGGAAGCAGGATGCGCCTCGTCTCTTTCACTTAACATCATCTGGTAACAAATAAATATCGCCGAGCTTGTGTCGTGTCGAATTGTTTACCGCGCAAGCATGAATGAGACGACGTTCAAGGCGGCGCTGTCTCGACCGCTCGGCCGTGCAAATCTGCAGGTCAAAGGTCAGCTTTGATCGACCCTGACCTGCCGGACCCTTACGCTGAAAGACGAAACGCATTCTTCGTCAGCCACAAGATGTCGAGATGCGTTTGAAGTTGATTAAAATAAATTAGCCGACGTCTGTTTTTTTTTTTCCCCCCAGACTGAAAGCACAGAGGTCACGTTTCATTTGCCGGATATCAGACTGAAATGTCAGAGAGATTCACTCCAGATTTTATTTGTATATTCCAAAGTCACAGAGAGAGAAGGAGAGTTTTTAATAAAGGAGATGTGACTGCATCTTCAACCAATACCGTGCCTGACTAGGAATAACCCTGAAAGAGACAGAGAGACAGAAAGAGGAGGGTCAACTCGGAGGATTGAAAGTAACAGTTGCAGAGGCAGGAATCAAACCAGCAACCATGCAGTCATGTAGGCGCATTTTCAGGTACATGGAGCTGCTGGTGACACGACGCGGTGTTCAGTTCGGTATATAACTTGTGTTGCTGTGGACTAGCTCCACATGGTTCTTCAAGGCTTGAACATAACATAAAGTTCTGGACAGGGGCGGATGCGAGAACCCCTTCAACGTTCCACAGACGCTCGCCACCAGCAGGGATGTCAATGTTGATCCACCCGTTCCCTTCATCAGCAACAGGAGTGGGAGTTTTCTCAGCTGAGGGAGACGGTCGGGAGGCGACAGTGGGAGGTGGGATGACTAAAAAGAAGCTAAAAGCTGATCATGCTGCTGCTGAAGAGAGAAAAGTGGAATTAAGCCCTGTTCACACCGCGGACCCAGCAGCGACTCTGCAGATTGCACAAAATCAACGTAATAAACTTCTGCCCCCTTTCAAAATAAAACACAATACGCAGTTCATGTAGCTTATTACATCCCTAGACACAACAGATGCTTTTTATAATCTCCTCCACGCCGGAGAAGCAAAGTCAGATGTTTGTTGTTGTTGTTTCCTTTATACACTGTTTATCGCGGGTCTTGCGTGAATACGACCGGCTCGCTTTGCTGCCGTCACGTCCCCGGTGTGAATCCCCAGTTAGGCAGAGAAAGTTCCTGGATCAGCGTTTTTTGTGTGTGTGCGTATTCTCTGTGAGGAGATTGGAGGTATTCCCCAAAGCTTTGATAACATTGCTCCAGAAGTTTCGGAGTCTCAGACAGGGAGTCACTGATCGGGATGATTTACTTCAGGAAGAAAGTCCCACATTCACTCTCGTCCGGCAGCTTCCTCCTCCAGCGTCTTTTCTAACATACACACATACGGATGAATGAACAATGCATGCTGTTATTGGAAAATAAACAGAGGCTGAATGTTGATTTTATTAAATAAAGATGACGACGGATTATGAGTCAAACCAGTTTTAAATCCTGGAGCAACAGCGACTCGTTTGTGCTACATGACCTTTGAATAGAAAGACCTGCTTTATCTTTACACACACACACACACACACACACACACACACACACACTCCCTAACAGATGCCTGATTTCTTGCTGCCATATTTGGCAGTTCCTGTGACACAGTGTACTCGTACACGTGAGGGTTTTAAAAACGTTTCTCCCGCCTGCAAGATCACGTTTCACACACACACGCACACACACACACACACACACACACACACACACACACACACACACACACACACACACACACACACACACATACAGCTGCTGCAAGCCGACACACTTCTCTGGAAAAGATACAACATGCAAAGAAGTAAGCAAGCAGGAAAAGAGGGAAGTGTGGAAGTCTGTATTAAAAAAAGGACAAAGGAGGCATGAGAGGAAAGAAACACAGGATGAGAGGCACAGAGTGTGGACAGACGGAGGGATGGATGGATGGATGGATGGATGGATGGATGGATGGATGGATGGATGGAGCAGTGATGCAGACGGAGGTCAGCAGGTTAAAGGCTTTACACAGCAGCGCTGACACTTTTACAGGAAGAGCGTGCAGCAGCAGGAAGTCATCCACGCCTTGTCACGCCGTCTGCAGACTCCCACGAGAGCCGAAGATCCGCCGAGCGTTGTGCTGACAAACACAAAGACAGAGAAAGATTTTCCACCCGAGGGAAACGCTGAGTCTGGTTAAAGAGCTCGACTCAGGGTCGGACAGATACAAACACACACACGTCATATTACAGCAGAGCAGGCTGAGATTTACAGACACCATGGTGGAAGTTTAGAAGTCGTACCATTGTTAGGCTCTAAATAAATGAATAAAGCTGCCTTCATATGAGCTTGTTGCATTGTCTGTAAATATCTTGATAATCACTGACTGAGATATTTCACCTTATTCCACACAGAGCAGCACAAGATGAGAAAGAAATCATATCTTATATCACCGGAGCACAAATCACTCCTTTATTTTGAAGGTCTCACATTAGTTCAGCCGGTTTCTCGCAGGTTTCTCAGACCTGTACCCAGCGGCAGGGTTCCCACGGGTGCTTGAATTTCTTGAAAATGCTTGAATTCCAATTCAGTGTTTTCAAGGTTGTGAAAACGCTTGAATTTTTTGTGAAGTGCTTGAAAATGCTTGAAATTTCACAATTAGTTAAAAATCAAAACAGTCAATCTACCACCATATGAAATAATGCTAATTAGACCCATATTATTATGCCATACAGTGGCACCGCTGCGCTTCCCATGACCATCATGGCAAACACAACTAGTAGGCTACCTATTTAAAGGTGCTGGAAAAATGGAAAAACTGGTGCTTGAAGGTGCTTGAAAAGTGCTTGAATTTGTTCATGAAAAAGGTGTGGGAATGCTGCAGCGGGTCCATCAGACTTTCTGCAGGTCGACACCTCGTCTACAGACGAGCTCGGTGAAAACACACGAGGAGTCCTCGACTCTGGAACACGACGTAAAGACGTCTGTTTAGTCCGGCTGGTTTTTAAGACGTCTTAATTCTCCTAATCTCTTGTTTGACGAGTCCTGTGTGTTCTTATTGGCTTTTATTTATTACGATATTTCATCATTGCATGGAAATGTAATTCATTTCTGTACATCTCTACTCGTTCTTCTGTTTCTGTTTGGACTTCGTTTTATGATAAATGGACTATAAATACGATGTGAGCTTTCCGAACACGTACATATCGATGGGCTGGGTGTCGCGCTCGGCTCCTTCACGTCTTCATGGTTCAGGTTTTCATGAACCCAGTTTCCAGCAGCGGCAGCTGTTTGCAGCAGTGATAAAGCCGCTGCAGACCACCTGGGTGTCACAGTATTTGATGAGGTTTTCAAACTTACGTTAGCTCCAACCGTTGAATGCTAAAATTGTTGTTTTATCGTGGTTAAAATAAGTAGGTGCTCAGACTTCCCGGGCTGTAATTAACAAGCAGCCTCCTCGTGGTGATTACCAGCTGGAATCTCTAACGGCGACCGACTGCAGAGACTTGAAGAGTTTCAACAAAGCAGTGACACAAAAACGACACATGGACGGAAAATAAAATACATTAACACCGAGAAAATGAATTGAGTTGATTTAAAAAGTGGCTGCAGACTGAACTGCAGAGAAAACTATCATGAAATATTGTGGAAACATTCCCAACACAAAAGAACTTTTCATCTTTTCCAATGAAATAATGAAATAAGTGTGTTAGTCAGCAGTCCTTCTTCTGCCTGCATGTTTTTATCAATGATTCTGGCACAATGTTCTGACATAAAGAAAATCATGTGTAGAAATGTGAATATTTATTCTTTCACGTCGGGCTGAAGAAAGCTGCAATAACGCCGCCTGACTCTGCATTAGCCACGTTGAATCATTTCTTCACATTCGTTCAAAGAGTCTCTCAGAATCAGCAGCGGCGACGTCTCGTCATGGATTTTCAGATTATTTCTCCCGTCTTGTTTCTTTTCCTGGACACTCTGATGACAAAGACCGTGCTCCCTCTCCAGCTTCCTGACGTCGTTTTTCATTGTGAAAATAATTCAAAGAATGTGCGAGACGAGTTGTAACAGCTCGATTCAGAGGCATGACGGAGTGATGGACACGTGCAGGTAGGACATCAACATGTTTTCATTTAACGTCAGCGTCCATCCATCCAGACACAGCAGCATCACACAGTAACTAAAGAATGTAACTGTAACTGAGGACGTGTTCCTCCATTATATCATTTTATGTCTGTTTGTCTTCTACTAATGTGCATTACAGTTTACAGTGTATTAATAATATTCAGTACATATTAGAGTTGATGTTATGGTTCTGTTGTTGTTTTCTTATGTTCTGTTTCATATTTTAACATTTTATTTTGTCTGTTTTTGTTATTTTCATCCTCTGACCGTGTTTCTTATTTTATGTTTTCATGTGAAGAGGCTGCAGATTAATTCATTAATAAAGTATCGACCCATCAATTCATCCATGTCTCTGCTGGACAGAGGGAGGTCATGTGGTTCATAATATCTCACTTCTGTCTACCTCAAACTAAAATAAAAAATATATATAATTTATTAATTCTAACATGCTTTTATTTATTTAAAGAGATAAAATATTTTTAAACTTTATTAATCACAACTTAAATGACATGTCTGTCTATTGATTACTCTTCCTGATATTTATTTCTTTTTATCCTCATTAATGTTTTTCAGGTTTTATTTGACTTTGGGTTCAGAGTGTGATGGGCTCAGACCTCGGGCTCCTCCAGCTTTACATATTCTTTATTCATCCCATCACGGAGGAAATTTACTTTACCAGCACAGAATATGTTCTTATTATTCCTCACCTGGAAAACTTCCATGATATTCCAGGAATTCAATGACCACACAGAACACTCTGAAACACCTAAATGTGTTTGGTTTGCTCATATTATATTAATTTTTCATATAGGAAAACTAATATTTACACCGAGTATAGTTTTTATTCACTACAGAATATATTTTTATTTTCTCTGCATGTGCACAGAGTGAAAGAGACGAGAGAGAGGGAGAGAGAGAGAGAGAGAGAGAGAGAGAGCAGCGAGGTGAACGACAGAAAGACAAACAGGATGATGGAGCGTCTGCACATCAATCATTGTATGACTGTCATAAACACACACACACACACACACAGTAACACATGCAGTTAGGGTTAGATGAATAAAAGATACACAGAGAAACAAGCAGCAACAAACACCATCTATCTACCTAACTCTGTCACACGCACACACACACACACACACACACACACACACACACACACACACGCACACACACTCCTGTGCGGCGGCTCGGTGGAATTTCAGAGTCAGCAGCAGGCAGCAGACCTAAACCAGCAACTTTTGTGGCAGCACGAGCGTTTCGTAAATCAACTGAGAGCGCCATAATCAAAAAACGAAATAAAGACAGAGAGAGAGGAATCACACTGATGGTTTGTTTGAGGTGTCACAGTCACAGCGTGAAGCTGATGAGCAGCATCAGATGTAACACGGCCTCCTCGCCTCAGAGATCTTCTCTCTGAAACATCGCATGAATCCTCCTGATGCTGCTGCTTTGTCACTTCAACGTCAGGATCGTGCATATGAAATGTCTCTCACAGCAGGAGGGACGAGGGGGGACAGAGACCACCAGAGGACATGCCAGGACATGCCAGGACATGCCCAACCACGTCTGTCCACACTCATGTCAATGAAGCTCAAAGAGACAGGAACAGGAAGACGCTGAATTCAGACCAAATCAGACTTTTAACGACCCGCTCGAGGAGACACGACTCTTCTCTCACTTCTTAAAACTCATTTTTAACTGGTGATGGGAAGTTCGGTTCTTTTTATTGAGCCGGATCATTTGACTCTGCTCACTAACTTCATTTTACCACGTCTACCTGTTATAATTCAGCCATACTGTCGTCCCTCGCTAGAACGCGGTTCACTTTTCGCTGACTCGCTGTTTCGCAGATTTTTTTAGTGTTATTTTGCATGTTGTTTTTTTTACAGTGTACTGTACAGTTTGAACGTGCATTGTGTTCTGCGACCTGTTTAAGGCAGTACTGTACAAAATGTGTGTATAAAGTGTGTGGTTAGGGGTTTTACGGCCTTAAAACATGTAGAATAATTGTAAAACTCACTTTGCAAATTTCGTTTATTGTGGGTTATTTTTAGAACGTATCCCCCGCGATAAACGAGGAACCACTGTATCACTTCAGTTATTCAGTACATCCTGTCCAACGTCTCGTGGATGTGAGCCGGCTCTTTGAACCGGCTCGTTCATAATTTTTACAGACTGTCTTGCTGATTGTCTTTTTATCTCTGTTCTGTTTTTATGTTTTGTCCTGTGCTGTGGCTTCTGTTGGGTCTGCTGCTCTTTGTAAAACTCTGTTTTCATACAAATAAAGTCATTAATATTATTTAAAGTTATCTACACTCTGTGATATAAGTCGAGTGTCTCAGTCGAAGCATCCTCTCCAAATTTTTGTCTCACAAGTAAAACTACGACTTTTAAACACAGAGGTTGATGACGTCGTGTTGACTAATTGACTCTGATGCCAGAGAAGGTGCAGCCTCGTTTCTTGGACCTCGTTAGTAACCTGGACGCAGCGTTTCGAATTAACGGTGAATGGTCGCCTGGGAGACGCCTTGATGATGTTTCCTGATGTTTTGTAGACAAACAAAGAATTAATTAGCAGATTAATCATGAAAATAATCATCAGCGTGGGTAACAAAGAGGAAGCGGACATGTCTGGACACGAGCCAGAGAGGAAGAGGAGGAGGAGGAGGAGGCGATCAGAGACAAAAAGAAAACACACTGCATTGTCTCCAGTGTGTGTGTGTGTGTGTGTGTGTGTGTGTGTGTGTGGACTTTTATTTCAGTCCTGTAATGCACACACACACACACACACAAAGAAATAGAGACACAATTGTGTGTCAGGCCGAATGATCTGGAACAAAAGAAGTCAGCAATGCTGCTGCTGTGTGTGTGTGTGTGTGTGTATGTACGTGCGTGTGTGTGTGTGTGTGTGTGTGTGTGTGTGTGCGTGTGTGAGTGTGTGCGTGTGTGAGTGTGTGTGGACACAGGAAAAAGGAAATTTCTCTACTTTTAGTTTTCTCTGGAAGCGGGAAGAGGTTCATCAGGACCGATACAGCCGTTCATCCGCGTGTTGTAAAGGTCATGTCAGGTCTATATTTACACACGTGACATGGCTGAGTACCAACAAGCTGCAGTTCCTCTAACGTCCACCTGAGGCCGGCTCCAGAAGTGAGTCAGTCTCCATAAGTCCCCATGTTTCACAGCAGAAATAAACATGTTTACAGCCTGGTACAAAAAACTGTTTTGGTCTCTGTAGCTAATTTCCCCGTTCATGACAACTGTACTGAGGGTGAATTTATATACAACTCACCTGTTCACATTATATTAAAGTTATGCAGAATGTCTTTCCCTCCTCTCATGGAGAGAGGACCATCCTACACTCTCAATATAGTTTACTACTTAATTAAAAGAAAGCTTATTGTCCAACCAGATTCCCAGATATTTATCATTTGCAGCTTGCTCAGTCTGGGTTTTAATGAGCTGGCTCATCATCAAACTGTCGTCACCGCCGGCGCCCGAGCTTTCATCCGCAGTCAAAGTAGGACAGTAATAAATCCTTACTGTTTATAGTTGACTTAAAGCCAGGCAGTGTTTGTCGTACACAAACTGCCAACAGTGTGTGTCATTCATTCACAAATCTCACACAGTCATACTGAAAGCAGCTCACACACACACACACAGTGACAGTCAGAGTGAAACCTTCACTGCTGATAATCCCACTGAACTCGCAGCTTTCCTCTGTGACTCAGAGAAGAACCACAAACCGCAACCGACACATTTTACAAGCAGAGCAGGATCCCGAACGCTCGGACCGGCGACGGGCGACCGCACGGAGAAAGTGAAGAGTCAGTTTAACTCTCCGTTATGAGGGTTAGTCACAGTGACTCTGTGATGGCTCACAAACACAAATATGTATCTGATAATCAAACTGATCCTGAGAGGAGACATAAAACACACATTGCCAAAAGTATGTGGACAGGGCTTTGAACTTACTTTCCTGTACTTTGTCCCACTGACTAAAGGAATGTTTGTTTCTTTTCCAGTTTGGTTTAGAGGAACAACCCATCCATCATCCGTCATCCATTTGGAAATGTGTTTTTCTAACTGTTAACCTTTTGTTGAGTGTGATATTTGGAAGAAATGTTTTTTAAAAATAAGTTCATTATGTTGGAAAATTAATGTATAAGATGTATCAATATATTCTCATCACTGTAAAATCTTTTTGTTGATATTAAAATGTTGCGTTCGTCATTCCTAGTAAGCGCACCATGGCCAAACTCGAAATAAGACAACGCTACCCTCCTAAAAGTTAACACACTATGCGAAGATGTACATAGTACACACAGTCAGGGCCGCTGACAGGTTTGGCTTTGTCTTCTCGGCGCTCCGCCAGGGCCGTGACCGACCCCGGCGGGGCCATTTACGAGGACCTCACTAAACCATCCAATCGGTAGGGGACAGTGGCAGGTGGGGAGTTTGACTGGGGCGGTACACCTGTCAAACGGTAACGCAGGTGTCCTAAGGCGAGCTCAGGGAGGACAGAAACCTCCCGTGGAGCAGAAGGGCAAAAGCTCGCTTGATCTTGATTTTCAGTATGAATACAGACCGTGAAAGCGGGGCCTCTTTTGGCTTCTTCCTCTCTTTTTCGTTTTTCCTTCTTTTTCTGCGCTCCCGACTTGTGCATGTTTACTAACAGGCTCGCGCACACTGACCACTTATCGAATGCTGTCGTCTTTTTTTCTAGAAAGACCAAACCATTTTGGAATAGGGGTGATAGGGGGTTATTGGCCGTTTTTTCCAGGGCAATGAAGGCAAACATCGATAAGTCATTGTTTGAATGCAATTAAAGCACTTTTCTACCCTAAAAACCAACACATTTTGAAGTGAACGTATCATAATTGAGCCCGACGTCATGGGCCCCCTCTATTCCAGAATTCCCAGGGCCCGGGACAAAAAGCCCTTTAGTCCCCCCCTGTCGGCGGGGCTGTACATATGTATACTACTAATAGTGCAGTATAAGATCGGTTGAGTACATGCACGCGTCCACGTGGAGCTACGGTGACAGACGTAGAGACGTCTTACTCCGAAAATACAGAGCATGCAGAACGGCTCCGGAACAACTCCGCCGTCCGCCAACTCACACAAAGGCCCTGTTTACACGTACACGGTATTTTTTAAAAACAGACATTTCCCTTCGTTTGTATCTTTTATACACAAACGGTGAATTCGCCTCTGAAAGCAAATCTTTGTTTACCTGTTGCTATGACGATGATCATAGAAGCGTTCAGAGTAGCAATCGCATTTTTTTTTGGTGCAAACACTTTTCATGTGTTTGCATTTGCATACACAGCTGATGTATCATGTCGATGACCAGAGACGAATGAGCTTGGAGGTCAGCACTTCTCCCACCTATTCACAGACCCAGTCACCGCCAACGTCGCCGGTTTTGGGTCCGACCCGGGCAGACTGCTGTCTGGTGGGATCATTTTGATGCCGCCCAGAGGCTTGGCGTGGTTATGATGGCGCTCAATGGCGTATTTATGCGGGTTGATGTGAACGAAAACTTTTTGGAAAACGATGCTATGTGCACGATGTTATTTTGGAAATATTCGTTTCTCAACATACCCGGCTCTGTGTGAACGTAGCCTTAACCCGTTTGTGATGCGCTCAGGTGCGTCTCCACCGGACACCGAGCGTCGCGAGAACGCACGAGATCTCGTGATTTCACGCATGATCGCACAATATTTCCGTCTGTAGTCTCTTTGACTCCTGCGATGACATTCCACGCCGCATCTTTTTTCTGGTGTCCTTATAAAAAGGATGTGAGGTGTCATCAATGATTACACCTAAAAACCTCTCACCTGTTGACTTCAGGTCGGCCCCGCCCATTATGACGTGTTCTTGTAACGAAACTCAAAGTATTTTATTTTGAAAATCAACAGGTGTTTTATTTTGTAGCTTTCCTTCCCTGCACAATCTGCTCTGTGCTGAATTTATGCTCCGTGCTCCGGCGTGAACAATAGAAGCTCTACGTATGTGTTGCCGACACATTGACTAACATTGAAACGTATCAGCTCGCAGTGTATTTTAGGGGTCAGACAGATGGAAACCCAAACTCTGATGTTATTTTCTAGAAAAGTTTCTGGGACTAAAAGTTCTCTGTCTGAAGTTCAAACACGTGGATGTAAATCTATAATCTCTTATCTACCAGCAGTGACATATATACTGATAAAGGCTCCTCCTGTTTATGCATTTTGTAATCTGAGTAAACTTTGTAACTGTTATTTTTCCTCCCTCACAGTCGGACAGTGGAGGAGCTCTGCCCCTGAGCCAGGCGTTCAAAGCTCCCACAGTGTGAATGTGACTCGGGTGAATGGAAGGCGTGGCTGAGAAACGTCAGCTCGATCGCTCGCTCGACTTTCCTTAGATCAATAAAGATTAGTCCCCAAACTGCGAGAAGCCTGAAGAAAAGCAGCAGCGTAACCTCCCAGCTACCTCTGGCTGACAATGGCAGCGCTGTTAATGTTTCACACCTTTACATAATGAAGCTCACAGTGTGTGTGTGTGTGTGTGTGTGTGTGTGTGTGTGTGTGTGTGTGATCGTTTCCCAGGAAAGTCTTATCAAAAAGTTTCACTAATCTGAAGGACTCGTGACTGAACAACGATACTCAGAAGAAGAAGTCGTTACTGTGCTTCGTCACCGTCCTTCAGCATCAGCTGAGACACTTTGACCTCTGACAGAGCGTCGTCATAGAAACACGTTCACCTTCATATCGGAGGAAGCGGTCCACGTTTGTTCTGTCTGTGAAAACACAGCAGAGTCCATATCAATCTATAAATAAATGACCTCACACTGTCAGCTCACCGAAGCTCAACTGACGCAATAATTTGGCCTTAGGTGAAGTGAAAAACAAAGTTTATTCATTTGAATTTTGACCTTCTCCTCAGTTTTGTATTTATTGATTTGTAATCAGGTTAATAGTGAAACGCCGGTGAGAGTGACTGACACACCTGTGTTGGACCTGCTGAGAGGAGTCCGAGCAGAGAAAGACGGCAAGAAGTGTGAGAGGACCGGAAGGCCGGTGAACGTTCTTCTACCCTGTAAAAATTCTTAAACCAGAGTCACCTGTCTGTACGAACCCGCGTGGCAACAGCGAACGCCATGTCTCTTTTTTCAATATTTATTTCAGCAGCCACATTATACTGTGTACCGTATTTTCCGGATTATAAGTCGCTCTGGAGTATAAGGCGTCACAAGAACGCACGAGATCTCATGAATTCACGCATAATCTTGCGATATTTCCGGCTGTAGTCTCTCTGACTCCTGCGATGACATTCCACGCCGCATCTTTTTTCTGGCGTCCTTATAAAAAGGATGTGAGGTGTCATCAATGATTACACCTGAAAACCCCTCACCTGTTGACTTCAGGTCGGCCCCGCCCATTATGACGTGTTCTTGTAATGAAACTCGATCCAGGGTGAACAGGGAGTATTTTATTTTGAAAATCAACCAGGGTTTTATTTTGTATTTTGGAGTTGATTTCCTTCCCTGCACAATCTACTCTGTGCTGAATTTATGCTCCATGCTCCATGAACAATAGAAGCTCTGCGTATGTGTTGCGGAGGGCTGCCAGACGTCGCACCAGCCAAAAAATGCATAATAAAGAAGGAAAAAACATATATAAGTCGCACTGGAGTATAAGTCGCATTTTGGGGGGAAATTTCATTCAATAAAATGCAACACCAAGAACAGACGTGTCATCTTGAAAGGCAATTTAAAATAAAAATAGAATAGAGAACAACAGGCTGAATAAGTGTACGGTATGCTAACGCTACATGACGCATAAACAACGAGCTGAGAACGTGTCTGGTATGTTAACGTAACATATTAAGAGTTATTCAGATAACTATATAAAGAACATGCTAACATGTTTACCAAACCATCAGTGTCACTCCAAATCACTAAAGCCCATGAAATCTTTATCCTCTGTGTCACTTTTAAACAACTCCCCCAACTCTGGAGGTAGATGATGCGCCGCTTCCTCTTCTACGTCGCTTCCTCTACTAACTCCAAACTTTCTTTCTGCTGCTCGACGTTTTCGGCTGCATATTTCACTGCTTGCAGCTTGTAATCTGCAGAATATGATTTTCTTTTCGGTGCCATTTTTGTTCAGCCCTTCTTAGTTGTTTTTATGAGTAACCACCAATGTTGAAATGATCAACACAGACCTAGAGCGCCCTCTTGCAGTTTAGTGTGAAAATAACATGTGAAATGATTGAATAATGTGTTAATAATTTCACACATAAGTCGCTCCAGAGTATAAGCCGCACCCCCGGTCAAACTATGAAAAAAACTGCTACTTATAATCCGAAAAAGTATGATATTTCTGAACTAAACTACTAAAGCACGCAAGTTTAAATTTGAGTTTCTGCAACGTGTTGCTCAAGAGAAAACTCTAAACAACACGAAATCTCAGACGTTTGAAAAGGAGAAGGAGGAAGTGTGCGCGTGTTTATTCTCACCTGGTTTTGTTGTCGAGCAAATACTTTTTAAGAAACAATAGCATGTAAAGAAAACACTGCACTGTAGAAACACATCATTATATAAATCATTCATTAATAAGAACGAGCCGTGTCCCAAGGTCGCTTTTATTTGTCACCTGCTTTGAAAAACGAGCAGGATTTCCGGTTCGTGTTGGCTGAATGAGTCGTCCTTTAAATATGAAGAAACTCTTAAGCTGTAAATACCACAGCGATAAATGATTACCTGCGATAAGTCAGTTAAAGCCGGCACAGTTTTATAATGTTGATCCAAACCCGCCCTGTTCATTCATGGCACTGTCAGCGCTGCTGCTAGTTAATCATTCACTTCATGTTCCCACCTGAGGAGGAGGAGGAACTCCTTATTTGGTCAATTTACAGTATAAAAACAAACTCACAGGGAAGTTATTGACAATTATAGACGATAAGATAAACTTTATAGCTGTGGAAAATCACCTGCAAGAGTCTCAACTCAGTTACTGAGTAATAAATAAAATGTGCTGTGTTTGTGGTTTCACGTGAACGCCGTTTTATTTGTTCTTTTGCTCTTGTTACGTTTGCAGTGTCATCCATGCACGGCACCTTTTCAAACTCACCTGTTCAAATTATATTAAAGCTTTAGGTTACAGCTCCACCCACATCTACCTCTGTGTTCATTTTGAGATTAGCCAGCAGGTAACAGCAGCCAAAATATCACTGATTGATTGTTTTTGTGAAATAATTTCCTGTTATAGTCGTGACAGCTGGAACATCTCGCAGTTCATGACCGGGGGTAAGAAGAGCATCCAGAGAGCGAAGACCGGGTAAAGACGTAGCTATGACAACACGTGGCCCAAACTACTATACACACATAAAATACTGCTCTGTCACTTGCATAAGCGCGCAGATGTTGGATTGCACAGGATAATTGCACAGGATAAAATAATTAAGAAGCAGATGGAGCCACAAAAGTGTCAGCAGATGAGTTACCACACGTGGATCTTTGAAGCCGGCACGCGTCGACGCACGACAGCATGGCGACCGATCAAACTGGACGAGGTTTGGTTTTTATGATGACGTTGACCGATGTCACCCCTTTTTTTTTTTGAACATTCTTTTATTTAAAATGATGCATATAAAAAACAACACAAAACAATACACTAAAAACACAACAAAACACAACAACCCAGGAACAATCAGTGTCTCAGCAAACCTACAATCCCAAATCAAGACAAACTACACATACGGATGGACATCCAACCAAACTAATCCCAGAATAAGGGGGAGAAAGTACTTTCCGCAGGAGACCTCCACAAAACAACAAAAAACATGATACCGAAATAGCTTCTTACGACCAGCCGTCACCAAATGATCTGTCCGGCCATCCGAAATGGGAGATGACGGGTGCCAACAGAACCAAAAACAAATCCGTTTGTACATGAAGTTTTGCACTTTTCTTTTCCATCAAATAAACTTTCTTTAGTCTCTCTCGCCATTGTTGAAGGTCTGAGCCAGCACAGGGTCATTTTCCTCGCCACTAGTAGGAGAATCTGTAATATTTGGGCCTTTCTCTTCCCTATATCCTCCCCTGGATTCAAACCTAGTATACAATGTAACGGGTTCAGCTTGGATCCCTTGCTAAAATGCCGTCAACATCATGCAATCCCAAAAGATATGAGTGTGGTCCCCGATCTGTTTACATTTCCTCCAGCATGAATTGGTATTATTTCTGTCATATTTTGACGTCCATGAAGGTGTCTTGAAGTATTTCATTTTTAATTTCCAATTGAATTCTTTCCACATTGGGCTATGAGTGATTTATGACCCTGTTCACACACCACCTCCCGATGTCACCTCCAGCTCCGTCTGTCCAAAACCAGGTAACACACAAGAACCATCAACATCTGCCGTCTAGCAGCAGGTCACAGTATGTGTTGCTGTATTGTTGCTGTGTTTCCTGTGGACTGTCAGAGACAAGGAAACAGTCTATAAACAGTCTTTGTAATCTTTAGGTTTGCAACTAAATGTAAATTCAGTCTTTCTCTCCCTCGGGTCTAAAAACAGGTTCCTGAAACAAGAAAAACTGAGACTGACTCAGTCATTAATCCATCTGTGAAAAACAAACCCTGCAGGCTGAATGAACGAACGACTGACTCGCAGCGTCAGCCTCTTTTCTGTTGGCACTATTAAAATGAATCTAATCTGAAGCGCTCGCTCGCGGGCAGTTAAAGGAAGCAGGACGTTTATTTGACGGACAGGATTTCCATGTAACGGTCAAACTGCCCGACAGGTGTGGACCCGCACACCTGTCAATGTTTTACAGTCTTCATCTCCATCACAGCCACACACAGATAAACACATAGAGCTGCTGCAGATACACACACTCATCTTTACACTCATCTATACTTTGAACTACCGCACTACTAACACTGCTGCTGTACATCTGTGTATATAGCACATGAGGCTCTTAAACACGTTTAACCTTCGACACAGACGGCTGTCTTTGAAAAGTCGCAGCACGCTCACGCCTTCGCCGAGGAGAAACATTTTTGAACTCGGTGGAAATACGAGTGTGAAGGTCACGAAGGCACCGAGAGGAAAAAATATTGAGTATAGACACATCAGAGATCGAAACAACGGTATCAGTGTTTGAACTGCAGCGAGAGATATGTGGAGCTGAAGCTGACGTGAACTCGGTGAACCTGAAACACTTTCTCAACTCGCTGAGTTTAAACTCGTACGAAGCTGCGAAATCTCCCGGGAGGCTTTTTGTCTTTTGCTAAGGTGACATGAATCTCTCTCTTATTAGTGAGAGTGATGATGCAGAAACGTGATGTAATCCCAGCGGTGAGCCGGTGTGTGTGTGTGTAGATACGTTCATGTGCAGCCTGCTCGCAGAATCACAAAGTACAAGCAGCTGTTAAAGGGTTTTCGTCCCCGAGCTGTTTTCAGTGACTCCCTGACTTTCCTCGAAATGATCTCAGAGTGTAACGGGCGGACTGCCACGACGCGCAGAGCTTTAACGTCTCTGTTACTCCAGTGTCAGCCTCAGGTCAGACCTGCTGGGCTCTGCAGAGCTTCATCGAGCCAAGTCCGTCAGCTGCTGTGTTTCAGATCCACGTCAGCAGCCTGCGAGTTAATGTGTAACTGCTGTGTGTGTGTGTGTGTGTGTGTGTGTGTGTGTGTACTCGACCAAGGTCACTGTAACATGTGTGTTAACATCCTATCATGCTGTAACAGAGTGTACTATCTGGAAATCTGATGTTTTATTGCAGTCAGGTCAAAATAAATGCTGCGAGCTGAACCGCCTTGAGCCGCCCTGTCGGTGTCAGATGGAGTCGCAGCTTCGTGCCGACTCAGGGAAATGTTCACGTCTTTATCTCATACATATGAGTTTCAGATGAGCAGCGATGGATGTGTCACCCCGTCCAGTTTGACATGAATCAGAATGTTGCAGGTAGATGACTTTCACTGTCACTAAAGCACAATGTGAGGCCGCTATACGGACGATCACACGGTATGAAGAGGAGTAATAACAAATACAGTGGTCCCTCGTTCATCATGGGGATATGTTCTAAAAATAACCCACAATTGTCGGTAGGGTAGTGGGTTAAGCGGCCACCCCGTGTGTGGAGGCTGTAGTCCTCGCTGCAGCTGGCTCCGGTTCGAATCCCGCATCGGACGGCTAATTTACTGCGTGTCACTCCCCCTCTCTCTGCTTCCTGTCTATCTTCAGCTGTCCTATCAATAAAAGGCCAAAAAAATAACCTGCAATAGACGAAATCCGTGAAGTAATCATCTTTATTTTCTGCAATTATTATCCATGTTTTAAGGCCGTAAACCCCCTAACCACACACTTTTTATTCACTTTTCCCAGATAGACATTTTCTCACATTTCTCTCAAAGTTCAAACTTTCGCAGATTCAACAGAAATAAGTATTTGTAAATGAAACCGTATTTCACAGTTCCTCCTAACAGCTTTTTCCTCTGAAGGTTTTGGTGCAGGTGTTTTTATCCGAGTGCAGAACATACAACGCATTTTGTACAGTACTCCCTCAGCCAATCAGGACGCAGAACACAATGCGCGTTCATACTGTACAGTACGCTGTAAAAAAAAAGCAAAATTACACACAAAAAATCTGCAAAACCGTGAAAGGTGAACCGCGTTATAGCGAGGGACAACTGTAATATTATTATATTTATTATTATATATGAAGTAATATAATTTGCCCACTAGACTTTAACTTGCTGAAATTTGGTCATTTTTCTTTGTTTATATCAAGCAGCAACCTCCAGGGCCTTGAAGTAAAGCTGCAGTTCCTCTAACGTCCACCTGAGGCTGGCTCCAGAAGAAGTGAGTCAGTCTCCATAAGTCCCCATGTTTCACAGCAGAAATAAACATGTTTACAGCCTGGTACAAAAAACAGTTTTGGTCTCTGTAGCTAATTTCCCCGTTCATGACAACTGTACTGAGGGTGAATTTATATACAACTCACCTGTTCACATTATATTAAGACTTAAAGTTATGCAACAATGTTACAGCCTGAGCCAACAGCTGACTCTGCTAGACCGTGATTCAGGTCTGGTTAAAATCTTCCACTGAAGTTATGGGAGGTTAAGATTATGGAAAGATTTGGTGGTTTTATATTTGAAAAGTCGTCGCTGAGTGAATCTGAAGTATTTATGATGTGAAAGGAAAAAAGCTAAAAATATCCAGAATTACTTAATGTAGAGGACAAAAGCTACAATACTAATAAATATATTTCCTCCAGTGCTGCCCGTCACTGACAGATTTTATTATGTGTTGTGTTTGTGTCTCAGTGATTCGGTTCCTAGCAGCAGAATTTCTAAAGAAATAAACGTTAAGACAAACTTGATTCCTCGGGGTATTTTCCCAAATGCTGAAATCATCTGCTGGAGACGGAATAACCGTAAAAAACATTTTGTGATGCAAGAGCCTAAAAAATATGTGGAGCACTCTCCAAACCTCAAACTGTTACCCAACTTCAGAACATCGAGTCTTTTCCCCTAAACCGCGACCTGAAAATGAGTTTCCAAGCAGCACAGAGTCCAACTGCTGTTAATGCTTTCTGAACTATGCTTTATTCAAATAAAAAATAAACGTCTGTGTTGCTTCAGAGCAGCTGGTTGGTTGTCGCTGAGCCCAAACTATCTGGCAGGTCCTGGGATTTGAACCCACAGCTCAAACTGCTGGAAACATGCCTGGCATTGCTGGCAGAAACTATTTCATTAAACTGAAATTAGGAACTCATTCCAAACCCATAAAAACACCGAAGGCACTTATTTTAGTTTATCACCCTCTGGAGAAACCGTTTAGTTTGTTTTCTAGTGCGTGCGTGCGTGCGTGTGTGTGTGTGTGTGTGTGTGTGTGTGTGTGTGTGTATCGTAAATGAAAGTTGACACTTAAATGTGGTGAGATCCGACATTTTCTTAAAGCAACATTGCGTAGGAACTGATATTATGGTGATTTACCATCAACAGCTGTGCACGTGGATTTATCAAGATTACTGATGATGAAAAAAACGAGCGACTCAGCGACTTTGCCAACAAGCCAAACATCAGCAAGGTCAAAGTTTTGAGTTCGTTTTCTAAGTTTCCTGTTTTATTTTGTAGTTCCACTGTCTTGTTTTGTCTTCTACTTCCTGTCTTGCCCCTGATTGGTTTCACCTGTGTCTGATCAGTCCTGTCTATTTAGTCCCTGTGTTCCCTTTGTGTCCTGGTCTGTCTGTACATGGTTTCATGTGGTCTCTTGTGTTTGTGGTGTCTGAGGCTGTGTCCGAAATCACTCCCTAACCACTATGTAGTGCACTATATAGTGACCACGCCATTTTGTAGTGGTGTCCGAATGTTTAGTGTCCACTATATAGTGCACTGAATGTATCCCACAATTCACCGCGAAATGTAGTGAACATCCGATGGTCCCTAACCGAAGCAAGATATCCCATCATGCATTGCCAGAAGTTCTCTCGGCGCGGAAAGGAACATAAATATGGCAGATGGACGGGAGTCAGCAGGGGGTGTAGTTTGACGGAGGATGGTTTATTAAATTAATTAAAGAAAATGATATCTACTCTAATTAAAAAGGCGCTAATTTGACGACGTCTTGCTAGTCTTAGAAGAGCAGCGCATCTTCTCCTTTCTCTCTCCCTCTCACTATTCTAGTTCTCCTCCTGATCATCAATAATTTAATTATTGATAAAACACAAACTATTTTATTTTATTTTATATTGTTTATTTTATTACACATTTCAAAACTAGGCAAAATTGCTTTCTACGTTCATTTAAAAAAAGTGTAAAACGAACAGCATATAATTAAACATTGCAGTAGATTACACTGTAACTTTCTGTTACTAAAGAGCCAAAATATAAAAATATGCAAATATAGAAAACAAAACACAAAAATAAAACGTACAGGACAGTAATCAAAAGACTGTAATTTAATAACAATGCAGTAGTAAATGGACAAGTATTATGTGAGACGACATTAATGTGGTACGTTTTAATTATGCGACAGCAATGACGTAATTACCGGTGCCAAGAGAAGTGTCCGAACATTTCTTCTGTTAAGCTCACTATATAGTCCACTACATTTAGTTCCCTATGTAGGGAGTAGGGAGTAGGGAATGAGTGAGTGATTTCGGACACAGCCTGAGTCTCTGTTTCTTATGCTCGGGGCTGGACTCTGGCTTAAGCGAGCTACGCGGTCACTTAGAGCCACAATGGATCGGACTTTGTACGTGGTGGGTTGACTCACCCAGGGGCTTCCAACTCTCACGCAGTGACCACACGTGCATCAACCTACAGATTCATATTTGTCTCTTTGCTGCACAGTGCTGCTGCTTCGTCCTCTGTCCACAGTTATCAGTTAGATTTTGAACGCGTCACAGAGCTGTGACGTCATTTTGAGACTCTGTCCGTAAAGTTTAGTCAACATGTGCGAACACGTCTCACGGAGAGTCTCCTGTGTAAGCGGCTTAACTCAGCATCTCTCCCTCTCCTCTGGCACCATGCGTTACTATGGTTACGGAGATGCCCTGAAACCTCAGTATGATTCTTGGTGAAATCATTTATGAAGCCTGATTGTTCCTCGATGCTGAAATCTTGGATTGTAACATTATTTGACATGACAAACCTGAAGCCAAATAAAAGGTGAAGCTCCAAAGCTTCTCCCTCATGAAAATGTAGAATTCTGTTTTTTAAGAACTCTTTCTCTCTCTCTTCTGTTTCTAGGCTCATTTTCTACTTTACTAGCAACTAGTTTGTTTGTTTTCTGGACAAAATGATCCTGTAGGACTCAAAGTCTGTTTTTTTTCCTTCATTTACTCATTACATAATGTTGTTTTCCAACCCTCAAAGAGGGTTAGCGGTGTGTGCAAGTTCTTTAGGGCCACTAAAAGCCTGAGGCCGGCCCTGCTCATGCTTCTGGATTTTTTAGCCACTTTTTGTATTAAAATGAGTTTTTGTTTACCCACACCTGCATTTGGTTCCTTCTCCTGTTCCTCCACACTCCCCCGTGATAGAACAGACAGACCATTATTGGACCCAGTGGGAATTTCTGGTGGCCTATGATGGAATTAGGAGCCTTTGGTCGGCTGGAGGAGGGACTTTCGAAGCGGCAGGGATGCATGGATGGTCTGGCCCAATTGCAGCTTCTTGGTGGGTCAGTGGACCACATCTTAGCCAACTTCTTCCCCTCCTGCTCTTCAGTTAGAGGCCCGGCCGACTCCTCCACCTGTTCCTCCGTCAGTGGGTACCTCCTTCGTCTCTGCAAGCCTCAGAGAGACTAGTCTAGCCCAGATACTAACACTCCCTCGCTAGAGCTACTCTGAGCTCACAGTCTGGGCGGCCCAGCTAACAAACTGGCCAAGGATGCTTTTTATCTTGCAGCGTTTTCAAAGCGTGACAGACGGATGACCTGAAATGTTGACGTGTCTCTGCTTGGGTGTTTTTTACATTGTAGAGCTCAGTGAGCGTTGAGAGAACGATCTGACCGGCCTCCAAGATCGAGAGGTCAATGAAAGATGTAAAGATTAACTTAGGTAGTCCCAAACAAACTAATCCATAATTTGCATTGTGTAATGTTATTAATTAGATTCATGGATGCTAAATTAGAAACTTTCAGGTCAGTTTCCTTCTCTAACTCTCAACCTCTACTCGAGGTTTTTCCTCGCCACCACGGCTGAGCGCTCGCTCATGGTGGGAACTGCTGAGTCCAGTCTAGACCTGCTCGATATGGAAAAGTGTCATGAGATATCTGATATAAATAAAATAATAACACATGTGCGGATGTTATCGATGCAGACCCGCATCAGTAACATCCGTCCTGCATATTACACTGCAGTCCATTTGTTTTCAGCCTGTTGGTCCCGATGAAATCTAATTAAATTAAACTGAAAGTTAATGTAACACTGATTATTACCTAAACCGTTAAGATCAGACAGGTGTGTGTGTGTGTGTGTGTTTAAATGTGTGTATCTAATGTGCAAATATTTGCTTTTGTTGCTCATGTTGAGAAAGTTTCCATGTGTTGAAGTGTGCACACGTGTTCATACATGTGCACAGCGCACTATCCTGTTCAGAAATCCTGCTCTGTGTGTGTGTGTGTGTGTGTGTGTGTGTGTGAGCACATTTCTGTGTCACAGCTGAGTTATGCTCATCTGATCTGACCCTGTTTTTGTTTTTTTGGGGGGCGCACTCTGTTGCTCTCATTCTCAGATGGACCAGCAAGCAAACAACATACCAACAGGATCTGTGTCAGGAAGCCGGTTCAGGTTTACCGAACCCGAGTGGAGGGAAACTGTGGACGAGATCACCTCAGAGGTCCAGAGACTTGAAATAAGAGACCTAAAATTTAACCTGACATAATTTTGCATGTTTGCAGTACAAAACCTATAAATCATAGACTGTGTAAAACATGGATTGTGGTTGTGATGGCATCTACCTGTCAATCAAAGCGTCCATGCTCTTAATCCTGCATAACTTTAATCCTTAATATAATGTGAACAGGTGAGTTGTATATAAATTCACCCTCAGTACAGTTGTCATGAACGGGGAAATTAGCTACAGAGACCAAAACTGTTTTTTGTACCCGGCTGTAAACCTTCACCCGTCAGGCTCCCCCAGGTCATTACGCAACAGCAACATCCTTCTACATTTTTAAGTGTCACTGAATCTTGTGAAAACTTTGTCCGCTCTGTATTTTCTGCTCTTTGCAGAAGCAGTCTGTCCCTCCTTTACATGCAGCCTGTTAAACATGAACTTTACCTCTTCCCCCCTGCAACCTCTTAACCTCTTAACTTTAGTGATTAAACCTCAGAGTCTTTGACGTCGTCCCTCGTCTCATATCTGTACATGACCTTTGACCCTGTCATCATGACCCCTGAACAGGAGCTTCCTCTTTGTGTGTTTCACAGAAACATGAACCTCTTCTCTTGCTTCACATCAACTTTACTTCCCCCTTTTAGTTCCTTTGAATTACTGACAGCAGGAGAGAGTTTTTGGGCTGGACAGGAAAGATGCAATATTACATTTCCTATAGTAAAATATGAAACTTGCATGTAACTATGTTCAGCTGTACTCGAGTATTTGTTCTGATTACATTACTTCTGATCAAAAACTAGCAGCCAATCATCAACCAGGTCCCCAGCAGCAGCTGATATCAGCATTACCCACTTGCCCAGCTCCTGTTCTGGCACAACACCAATCCCTGATCGGGCCTGTAAACTTCCTTTGGGTAAACAGCCTGCAGTATAAACATTAACTTAGTTGTCTGAGCTCGCAGCCTGGCTAACAGACTGAACTAACAGCAGCTAACAGACTGAGCTAACATGAGCTGACAGCAGCTAACTTGAGCTGACAACAGCTAACAGACTGAGTTAACATGAGCTAACAGCAGCTAACATGATCTAACAGCAGCTAACAGACTGAGCTAACATGAGCTAACAGCAGCTAACATGAGCTAACAGCAGCTAACAGACTGAGCTAACATGAGCTAACAGCAGCTAACAAACTGAGCTAACATGAGCTAACAGCAGCTAACAGACTGAGTTAACATGAGCTAACAGCAGCTAACAGACTGAGCTAACATGAGCTAACAGCAGCTACAGCTGTCAGCAGTTTACTTCGAAAAGTTGTGCAAAGTGTAAAAGTGTTCAGCTTTTGCTTTTCTAAATAATCTTGACTGTAAATACTAAAGTTAAACACAGAAGGAAAGTCATTATGACAGAAGAACAGAAGAGTTAAGTTATTTACATCAGCTGACAGTGTGTGATAGGTACACATCACACACACACACACACACACACACATAGAAACTCATTCAGGTTTATGTAAAGCTCATAGCATCAGGTCAGTTATATATGGGTGTGGGTGTGTGTGTTCCAGCTGATGTGTGACATGGACTTCACATGTCAGGCAACGTTTTCTTAGAAATGCTGTTCGTCAGATTTAACCCTCTCTCTGTCCGCCTGTCAACTCGTGTTACACAAACACACACACAAGAAGGAAAAAAACATGAACGAGGTCGTAAACTCAAATTAGATTTCTGAAAGAAAAAAGTTCACTACATGCCTCCCTGTCAGCTCGTCAACGCCTCCACTTTGAAGCTCCCGCCGTGTGTGTGTGTGTGTGTGTGTGTGTGTGTGTGTGTGTGTGTGTGTGTGTGTGTGTGAAAGGTGAAAGTGAGTGATGGTATGTGAACTTGAACATGTGAGCTGAGCTACATGTGTCACACAAACACGTGTTATCTCCATGTCACTGTGGTGTATGTTCTTGGTTCTTAGTGTAAAAGTATTCATTTGTTCATAAAGACAAGTTAAGATGAGTGATTAATTAAGTTAAGATAATATATCACTTAGTTAGGAAATTAGTTAAAACTAGAAAATTCTTGCAGAATTTTTGAGATTGACGAGTGGGCTGTTGCCAGGGGTCTTAGCATGTTAGCATTAGGATGTATTTAATTCTTAGTAGCTAACGCTAACTGCTGGCCCTAATCAGCAGAGCAGTTACTGAATACACATATAGTCTTTTATTTTGAAGGGACTTTTATTTTGAAAATAGCCCCTCCCATCTCTCCTCCTTCAGGTAGGCTTGAGGTTGCCAAGCAACCAGGACCAACTGCCGGCCCTAATCAGCAGAGCAGCTACTGCACCTGTTAGAATGTCAGTTGGAAATGCTGACAGAGAGAGAGAGAAAATGCTGAGACCACCCCTCGAACAGGAAGGATTTCTGGACAAACCGTATTTCCAATCATTGAACCGAAATCACTGGGAGCATCCTGAGCCCTTCCTAAACGTCTACATAGTTATTTTGTGTTGATAAAGTGAAGAAATGTGACCTTTAGAGCGATTCAAAGAAACGTTACTTCTGCTTTCCTCCAGAAATGTTCCCGCCTTTTTACCATGGCAGTCTATGGGGCTGTGGATGGGTGTTGGTGGCGCATCTTTGTGTGTTACACCAAAACTATAAGGCTGACAGCTTTAGCAGACGAATGTGAGTGAGAAGACAAATTTTCCTACGTTTCTATGTATAAATCATGTCTGTAGTGGGGCATTTGTGGCCACGGCAGTCGAATACGTTTTATTTTTTCACTGATTTTTCTCTCCTCACTCTAGCTGATGATGTCATCCACTGTAGCTCAAACATTCAGCCACATACACACCCATTATAAACCCAGAAATCTGAGTAACAACCTGCTCAACTTTAAGCCTCGATAGTTTAAAAACGGTAAAAGCTGTCGATGAGTGAAGTGAATCACTGAAGAGAAGGCAAGAGTACCTACATTTTAAAGTTTACATGAAGTCTCTCTGTGAAAGTATGCCAGAGTTTAGATAAGATGAGTTGTTAATTTAAGTTAAGATAAGAGAAAATCAAATTAATGAAGATTAGAAACATCATAAAAGATGAGTTCAGATTGTTAAGTGGTGTTAACTTAATTTAAATCAACAAGTTAATTTAAGTGGTGTTAAATTCAGTTACGTTGATTTAAATTAAGTTAAGGTAAGTTAACATGTTTAGCCTTTACTGCAGCAGTACAAAGATATAAATACTTAAAAAATGTTTAGAAATTAATAATTAGAAGATAAAATTAACAACATAGTTCATTTATTAAAGGGTCAAGTGTCCCTCAGAGTTTTTATAATATGTTCAGAGGAAACCACATGTTGATGCTGAGATCTGAGAAATGTTTAAAATCCATCAGCTGATGAAAGATTTTAAAATTTGGATTTTCCATCATGATTCATCCTGTGAGAGAACAAACACAGACATGACACATGTTTGTGTTTGCAGTGTGGTCCTTTTAAACGTTATCCTGACCTGACCGTGTGTGTGTGTGTGTGTGTGTGTGTGCGCGTTTCAGTGTGTGTAAGGTGATACTGCAGTCATACCTTCACTCTGTCTGTCCTTTATAAACACACACAACCTCTCACACATGTAAAGCATCTGGCCCCTGCACAGTTTTCCTTACAGGCGATACGCATCTTTTCTAAAAAGTAAATTGAACCCACACACACACACACACACACACACACACACACAGGCAGACAGTGAATACCGGGAGCATGTTCACATTTGTGAATGAAAGACTTTCTGTCTCCGTCTTTCAGTGGAACGTACTTTTGGCCGGATTCCAGGAACTTCTCAGTGGCGGGAAAAACTGGCACACACTGTGAGAAGTGACGGACTGTGGACTTGATGAATTTTATCCTGTACACACAGCCTTTGTGTGAGTGTGTGTGTGTGTGTGTGTGTTACATCTGTCAGTGGTTCATCACGAGACGGCACAGATCAGAAATGTCCCTTTAGGTTTAGATGGACGTGATGAGAATTGAATCTATCAAAAGCTGAAAAAACACATTTTAAAGGGCTTCAAACCAAATAAATGACAGAAAACTGTAAAGACCTTATAAAACAGGCGAAGTCAGCTGATACAGAGTCAAAGGTCTCAGGTTTACGTCCCTTGTTTTGCTTGATTTATGGCATAGTCTTAACTCAGCATGTCGTATGGGGTATTCTTATTTTCAGAATATGCTCATTCTATACCCTGTAATGTCAGAGAGGCATTTTTAATTGATTAAAATGTCGGAAATGTCAATTTACTGCTCAAAAAGCCTCCAAGTGTTTCTCATTCACACATTAAATGTGTGTTTTAAATGTTTATGTTGGCAGTTACATTGTGCATAGGATCTATTTACTTCATCTAACGGCTGCACAACAAACGTTCAAAACTCTTAGATATTATTCACGGAGTACCTCAGGGGTCTGTATTAGTGACTGAAATTTTTCATTTTGTATAGAAATACTGATACTGTTTTGTTTTTTGGGAGATCACATCAGAAATTAGAAAATCAAAAAGCTGGTTTGATTTAAAAACATAAACAAGCACTCAGTGTTTGAGTCTGATCGTGTGTGATTATTGTTGTGAATAAGTGTTTGAATCGATACACCAACACAAAATGAAAACATTGAATGTAACATACCTGCTTTGTGTCATTTTTTACAGTGTGCGTGACCACCCACACACCCACACACACACACACACACACACACACACACACACACACACACACTTCACCAGCTGCTGCTGTTTTCCTGCTGCTCGCTCGACTCCTCCTTCCTCGGCTCCTGATTGGCCGCTGAAGTTTGGCGGGCTTTGTTCCTCCTCGTGACTACTACCACCACCGCTGCTGCTGCTGCTGCTGCTGCGTTCATCGAAGGCAACACGTGGAAACAAAAGTTCAGCAGGGTGGTTGCCCCGGCGACGCATTGCCCCCGAACACAACCTGCTCTGTAAACAAGCTCCGCCAGGCTCGAGTCCAGGAGGCTGAAAACCGAGAGCAGAAACCGTTTTAACAGAGCGAAACGAGTTCCTCCTCGAATGTGTGTTTTCTGGTGTTCAAATATTCACAGATATCACCAAAACAAAAGAAACCCGGCGTCATTTCGAGCCCTGCGGCCGCCATACGACAGACGGGCTGCTGCGTCACCATGTGCGCACTTTATTTTAGAAGTAGGTCAGACACGTAAGGTTTCTCCGATGTTACAATACTTGGTAACAGGGCGCGCGTGTATAAATATCCCGACCTTGTAAAACCAGATATCGCATGAAGCCGCCCATATGAAATGTCACACGCTTTCACAGTCCAGCTCCCCTGAGAGAGAGAGGGCTTAGCTCATTCATTCATATGTCGTTATTATTTTAATTCATACAATTTAATTTGCAAGGGAAATAAAAATGGAGAGATGGTTCCGTCACACACAATTCAACAAGTTAATTCATGCATAAAGTATAAACTTATTTCTTAAAGAATATTAAAAATAATGTCTTGCATAGGTCACTAAACCTCTTTCCCCTTGTGTTAACTGTCTAAACTTTCCTTCCTGGTTACTGATAATATTTTATTTGTTTTTAATAGATTACATATATTTCTTTGACTTTTCTAACTCCTCTCCCTCGTCAGCGGCTCGTTGGTTTCTACTCATGACGTCCATCTTTTAAAAACAGCTCACAAATATACAGTTTCATTTCTAAAAGAAGGGCTAAGTACTTTCCTAAATCAGCCGCTCTGCGTGGTTTGTACCAAACGTCGGGGCACGAGGAAACTGTGGGACTATTTTCAGCGGTGGATGAATCCACATTTGGTGATCTTGCGAGTATTTCCAGCAGCAGGACGTAAATGCAGATGTATGTGGGACTGAATCAAAATAAACTACAGTTGGAGGGACATGTAACCCAGTGCAACAGTGTGACTCACTGATGTGCTTTTGGACATCAGTACAAAATATATCAGATATATCAGCATACGTGTGGATTCAGGTTATCAGGAGTATTTCTCATGTTCGAGTACTCAGAGAAAATTTGTTTTTCCATCCTTTTCCCACACGTCTTATCTTACCGCTTGAGTAATCATGGAAATTTCGAGCTGGGACATGATTTAGTAACTGCTGTCCGTTGGTTTGAACCAAATCTGATGTCAAAAAAGAAAAGGCAGCTGGTCATCATGTTTGTTCTGCAAGCTGGACGCAGACGTTTATTCACCCTGTAGGCCTGAAAAGAAAGACAGAACAAAAAAAAGAGAGAAAGAGAGAGAGAGAGAGAGAACCAGCGTCTGATCAGAGAGAGCAAACAAGAGTGAGGTGAAACTTGGCAGAAAGTTTGGAACAGAGTGACGTCTGTTTTACCGGACGGATGAGAGAGAGAGAGAGAGAGAGAGAGAGAGAGAGAGAGAGAGAGAGGAGAGAGAGGAGAGAGAGAGAGAGAGAGAGAGAGGAGAGAGAGAGGAAGAGAGAGAGAGAGAGAAGGAGAGAGAGAGAGACCTCCAGTGGTGAGAAGAGATTCAGCTCCTGCCTGTTTTACTTCATTAATCCCTCACTGAGGGAAATTCAACATATATTGGATCCTAAATTCAAGCAACACACACACACAACACACACACACACACACACACACACACACACACACACACACACACACACACACAGGGCTTATAGACATGCAAATGTGGAGATGTTGGAGTGATGTGGAGCCACGTCGCTGAGCTCTGGGGGCTCTTCAGGGGGTTTGGTACCTCGTTCAGAGAAGAAGAGGAACCATGGTCCCCCTGATCCAAGTGCCAATAATATAAGATAAAGAAATTCATCACTGGAGCTCAGTTATTTGGTCGGTGGGTGGGTGGGTGGAGGAAAAATGTCTCACACACATGGTTTGTCATTTATTGTAATCATGTTTGTACGGCACCGCTCCACTTACCGTCCAATTACAGTCCAGGCTCCATACTTACTCTGTCTGTGTGGAGCTGGATCAGACACCGCCTGCTTCCTCAAGCCAGCCACCGCTGCCTCTGTTAGATTCCTTTACTGTCATGTCAGGGCTGCGAATATAAAACATAAAAATGACTTTATTAATTATTCAGTTTCCCAGAGAGAACAGAAGAACCGTGCATGCAACGAATTAGAAGTTTGTGCAGGTTCTCAGATTTAACCCTTCTTGAAGAAAGATGACCTGGTCTACCGAGAACCTTCACAGACCTGAAGGAACCTGCAGGATTATTTTAGTTTAGTGTCAGAGGGAAGATGAACACGGCGTCCTAATCTCTGATTATCATTGTCCAGACACTTTAAGATCACGCTGTGTCTAGAACAAACAACTGACGAGGTGAACACACACACACGAGATGTGTGTGTGTGTGTGCGTGTGTGTGTGCGTGTGTGTGTGCGTGTGTGTGTCAAAGCTTGTTTTGTGTTTGCAGAGCGCCATCCGACACGTGGCGCCGCGGCAACATCAGACAAACTGTTTCCATGGCGAGGGCCAACTGAAAGGGTCGGTACGCTCTCACAGGGCACGGCCAACCCAGAGGACAAGTTTGGCGGGAAGGGTGTGTGTGTGTGTGTGTGTGTGTGTGTGTGTGTGTGTGTTTGAGAAAGAGAAAGGACAAACACTGAGGCGGTGTGATGAAAAAAAATCTGTTCTTTTGTGTGTGTGTGTGTGTGTGTGTGTGTGTGTGTGTGTGTGTGTGTGCAGCACAAATGTAATATAATCAGGGAATGATCTCATCATAAAGGTAATCTGTGTGTGTGTGTGTGTGTGTGTGTGTGTGTGTGTGTGTGTGTGTGTGTGTGTGTGTGTGTGTGTGTGTGTGTGTGTGTGTGTGTGTGTTTGAGAAAGAGAAAGGACAAACACTGAGGCGGTGTGATGAAAAAAAATCTGTTCTTTTGTGTGTGTGTGTGTGTGTGTGTGTGTGTGTGTGTGTGTGTGTGTGCAGCACAAATGTAATATAATCAGGGAATGATCTCATCATAAAGGTAATCTGTGTGTGTGTGTGTGTGTGTGTGTGTGTGTGTGTGTGTGTGTGTGTGTGTTCCTCTGTAACATAATGCAAAGGTCATACATATATTGTGTTGTAGCCGTGGTAGTACTCTGATCCTTCAGTTATGTAAGTACAAATATCAGAATATTAAAATACTTCATTTTAGATGATTTTGCTGAAACTGGATCAGACTTTATGATTTATGATTTTACAGATTAGTTTGTATCTAACCAACAGGCTGGTTATAGTAAACAGCAGTTATTATCCACAGTATGTCACCGTTACAGGAAACATGTAAAAATGAGGAAGCAAACAGAACCATGTGTCCGTCTCATGAGGAAATCAAACCCAGCAGAGTTTTTCAGTTCAATAATATTTGTTCGTGTAGTGCGGTGTCCGATATTTTCACAATGATACGATGGGAAACTTGTCTGCGGATCACTTCCTCTCTTCAGGTGTTACAAATGTCTGTACATGTTCATCTCCTGGTTATTATCATAAATTATGCTTGTTGTTATATAAACACATACATGCACCTACAAGTATATATATTTATATATATATATTTAAACTGATAATTGCCACAAGGATGTCTTTAGCTTGTATATATTTTCAGATTTTCAGATTTGTATATTTTATTTTATATTTTTTACTTGTATATTTTTAATGTTTATGCTGTTTGCACGGGATAAGAGGGAAACCAAATTTCCATACTCTGTATGTCCTGTGCATATAGCAGCATTGACAATAAAGCCTTACTCAGCATCTGTTGGATCTTCTGCACATTTAAACATTTTTTTCTTGAAGCTGGTACTTCCTGCACAGCTGTACTGTTTTATTGTGTGTGTGTATATATATATATATATATATATATATATATATATATATATATATATATATATATATATATATATATATATATATATATATATATATATATATATATATATTTAAATATATATATATCCGGCCCTGCTGATGCATCGCTGTGTGAACAGCGTGTAGCTGTAGCTCATTGACGTGGTTTTTAAAAATGTTTTTTGTGCCATATTGAGTCGTGTGTGTGAGCTACAACACACTGAAGGAAAGTGAAGTCTGATAGCGTTTTGTCACATTTGTCCAGTTTGCTCGACTCCCATCTCTGATCAGCAGCACACACACATCTTCACAGCAGAAATACTAACAGACAAACACACACACATTGTTTCACTGAGTTGCATTGGATGCTCTTTTTCCTAATTTTTTTTGTCTCTTATCTCTGGGAGTCTCGGAGGCCGTGGCCTCCTGCCTCCTTCATCCTGCCGCTGTTTAGTTTCAGATAGCAGCTGAGGTCGAGCACACACTGTTTGATCTTCAAATTATCAGTTAACCTTTAAAGTGACTCACCTGTACCGAGTTTGTTCCTGCTGTTGATCGGGAGTCGTGATGACTCTCTGGCTCGAAGTTTGTGTTTTATAGAGGAACCGCCACATCGAGCGTGAGTCAGACGCTGTAGGAACGGAAACGACGTCAAAGTTTCGACATACTATTTTGTATTTTAACAAAAGCAAACACTGACTCCAACCACGACTGTAAACGCTCGGTCACCCTTGGGTTTAAGTCCATAAAACCACAGGAACCAGGTCTTGATTGGTGGATCTTAGAGGTCTCACCAAGGTTGGGGGACACAATGATTCAGAAATACAAATCACACTTCTACCTTTAATGGTAACCAGTGTAGTATTACTTATCAGGGTCATGGGGGGTCCCAGTTGGACACATGGAGGGAAACAACCATTCACGCTCATTCACACCCATTAACCTGCAAGTCTTCAGACTGTTGGAGGAAGATGGAGAACCCGGAGAGACACGGGAACCTTCCAACCACTGCACCACCGTGCCGCTCTCAGACAGCAACGGATTGATATTAATGAATCTTTTTTATAATTATTATTTATTATTCATCATTTATCATGACGTACGGATCCGTGAATGAAGAATAAGCTCAGAGTCCGGGCAGTGCGTTGACCTCAGCCTCCGAAATGTTAATGCCCTGCGCACGCACGCACACACACACACACACACACACACACACACACACACACACACACACACACACACACACTAAAAAATTATTTATCATACTGAGGTAAGCAGCCAAAAATAGCACAATACCTGTGTGTGTGTGTGTGTGTGTGTGTGTGTGTGTGTGTGTGTGTGTGTGTGTGTGTGTGTGTGTGTGTGTGTTTATCTCTGTGTTCCTATAAAACTTATTCATCTGTGTGCTGACCAATCATATAATGACCTCCTGGTGAGATCACACTGATGCAGAACCGGGGATGAACAGTCATTGATGACGCAAATGAAACACACACACACACACACACACACACACACACACACACACACACACACACACACACACACACACTCAGTCATTCGACCTCTTCTTCTGAGGTTTGTTCAGCCTGAATTATTCATAAAGATCCACGACTTCATCGTAAAAGAACTCTGTGTAAAACATAAATAAAACAACAAATACAAAAACAAGATAATTAATTAATTTAAACTAATCAACTATCTGTTTTCCTGATGGACCAATGCTGTTAGCTCACTTTGTTAGCCGGGGGGAGTGTTAGTGTTTGTACCACAGGCGTTTTGGACCAGAAGAGAATGAAGAGGAGGTTCACAGGCCCGAAATGAGAAGGAATGCTGATTGGGTACAGAGCCGGTGTCGTGCCAGAACAGGAGCTGGGCAATGTAACCAGGCTCAGCAGCCTCTATGGACAACATGGCAGAGGAGAAAAGACCGAAGAGGATGAAATACATTTCTATATTTCACCATCTTCTATGCAGAATATCATGCAAAGTTTCTGCATGTGAGGGGCCGAGCCTGCACTGAATGCCCGGACCTTTAAATATTTAACGCTAACAGGATGTGCGGCTATCGAGCGGAGGCAGATTTATGCTTTTATCCTCCGAGCATCTGAAACTGTGGCAGCGTGAAGCCTGTGGATCGATGAAGTGTTTCACTTTACTCACTGTGCTGATGCTACGCGTGTGTTATCCTCACTGTAAAGCTACAGACTCAAACACAAACAAGAGCTGGACATGATAAAAACATTTAAATCAATATTAAGACGAACAGGCGCTAAACTCTGAGGATCAAGTCAGGTCGAGTCGAGTACTGACCAATACTACGATCACAGAGAGGAAACTGTATCAGTCAGACACACCTGCACTCATTAAAGTAAATTACATGTCATTAGATTAATGACCTGTCAATCATGGACTAATCATTTTAGCTCGTATACATAATAAAGAGGCTCAAAGAAGTTTTACCTTCGGTTCTCGCTTCATAACTAGATACTGAAGTTTCAGCCAATCACAGCCTGATATTCAGCCTCCTCTTCCTCTCTGAGATACTTGAGAAATCTGTTGCCAACCAGCTGTGTGACTCTCAGTCAGGATTCAGAGTTCAGCTCTGGTGAACGTTACAAATGACCTCCGAGTTGCATCAGTCGCAGGCATGAAAATAAACTGTGTCGCAGCAGACAGCTGTCCGACCCTGAGCCGGGTTCTGCTGCAGCTTTGACATGAAGTTTTTTCCGTGCTTGCTCATGGTGGGAATCGTTGTGTCATGAGAAAACTCGTGTGACGTCACAGGGTCTGCGTCCATGTTTCATACTGTCTGTGGACGAAGCTTTTCATGTTTCATGCTCAGTGCAGTTTCTCCTTCACATGTGGCAAAAGAGAGGGCGACTCGAGGGGGTTGCAATCAACAGTTAAATCCAAAACACTGCTCCTTTAAGTGAAGCTTCAGGTGATCCAGGTGAAGCTGAACAATATAAAACACCAGACAAATGTTCTGTGAAGCTCTCCAGGCCCAAACGAGATGAAACCTCTCCTCCTCTGTGGTGTGTGCGCCCTCTGCTGGTTCACAGCTGAACTGCAGCTGGTGCAACACTGGTGCAACACACCTGACACACACACACACACACAGATTTGTGCTAAGTCATTGTGATGTAAGCTTTGAGTCACTAAGCAGCTGCCACATAAACACACACAGTGTTTATCTCCTTCAGTCTGAGTCACTGCTGTGACATCTCCATGTGTGTGACCATGACTCAGCGCTTCAGCCTTCACCTGTCTCACTCTCGCTCTTCAGCTCAGGTAAAAGTCAAACTAACTCCACTGGCCTGTAAGCAGTTGACACAAAAACATCTGATTTACTGTGTGTGTGTGTGTGTGTGTGTGTGTGTGTGTGTGTGTGTGTGTGTGTGTGTGTGTGTGTGTGTGTAATCCAAACCCCTCGCCCTCCACCTGCTGCCCCTGAGCATCAGATGACTCATGCTCATGCAGCAGGTGAGGAAAGGAAAGAAAAGAGAGGAAAGAAAAGAGATGGAAGAAAGGGAATTAAACAAAAAAAGTCTGAGTCGTTGTTGTCGAGGTGATTAAAGTGAAAACGATGAGTCACTCCTTCAATTTGTCACCAGCTGCTGTTGATATTAGATATCTTCAACTTTGGCCTTAATCCTGTAAAAAAAAAACATTTTACTGCCTCTACTATAATAATTACGGTAATTTTTCTTAACTTTTCTACCATTAAATAACTTTATTTAAATCCTGCTGATCCACTCTGACCTGTGATCAGGTGAACGGTGTCTGTAGACTATGTAACTTTGGGCTCCGGGTCGGGAGAAGTACGTAACGTTTCACACAGCACCAACTATTTCACTGATTCTGCTGATCTTGGACCACAACGTGACAGAGACGTGCCCAGTGCGGTTTCAGGGTTAGTGTTTGTATCACCGGGAAGAAGAAGAGAAGGTTTACAGACCTGTGCTGTGGAGCTGGTGTGGTGCCAGATCCGGAGCAGGGCTTGCGGGCATTTTAAACGGGCTTGGTAGCCTTTAGTGATGTAATGACAGTGAAAAAGAGACGGAAGATTACGTCAATAGTGGAAGCTAAAAGAGAAAATAATAAAGTGAACAAGCAAGAAGCCCTTGGACAAGAGGAGATCTGAAACTAGGGGCCACTTAATCATAGAAATACCATTTTCTATGGATGTCAGAAGTAATGTAATGTTTAGCATAATGTTAATAGACCTCTGCTAATGTTAATCTGTCATAATAAGACTGCTGGTGGGCACACAGCTGGACCCCCTGCAGTTTGCTTACCAGCCTGGGATTGGGGTGGAGGACGCAGTGATCTACCTGCTGCACAGATCACTGCTCCACCTGGAGGACAGCAGGAGCGCTGTGAGGGTCATGTTTTTTGACTTCTCCAGTGCGTTTAACACCATCCAGCCGTCACTGCTCAGAGTGAAGATGGAAAGGGTGGGAGTAGACCAACACCTGGCTGCATGGACGACAGACTACCTCACCAACAGACCACAGTTTGTGAAGCTCCAGCACTGTGTGTCTGACGTGGTGCTCTGCAGCACAGGTGCCCCTCAGGGTACGGTGCTCTCCCCTTTCCTCTTCACCCTCTACACATCGGACTTCACCCACAACACCGCCCACTGCCACATCCAGAAGTTCTCAGATGATACAGCCGTCGTTGGACGTGTTTCAGAGGGGGACGATCTGGAGTACAGGACGATCATCAGGGACTTTGTCAGCTGGTGTGAGCTAAACCAGCTTCAGCTCAACACCAGCAAGACGAAGGAGATGATCGTCAACTTCCAGAGGAAAGCATCACACCTCACACCGGTGAACATCCAGGGATCGGACATAGAGGTGGTGCGGAGCTACAGATTCCTGGGTGTTCACCTAAACAATAAACTGGACTGGACTGACAACACCCATGCTCTCTACAAGAAGGGCCAGTCGTCTCCACCTGCTGAGGAGGCTGAGGTCCTTCGGAGTATGCAGAGCTCTCCTCAGGACTTTTTATGACTCTGTGGTGGCCTCAGCCATCTTTTATGCTGTGGTCTGCTGGAGAGGGGGCAGCACGGACAGGGACAGGAGCAGACTCAACAGACTCATTAGAAGAGCGAGCTCTGTCCTGGACTGTCCTCTGGACTCCACAGAGGAAGTGGGTGAGAGGAGGATGTTAGCTAAGCTGACATCCATCATGGACAACCCCTCTCACCCCCTACACGACACTGTGGGGTCTCTGAGTAGCTCCTTCAGCAGCAGGCTGATACACCCACGGTGTAAGAAGGAGAGGTTCCGCAGGTCCTTCATCCCTGCTGCAGTGAGACTGTACAACACCTGCACATGACCATGTTGTAGACTTGTACATGTCTGTTTTCTGTTTTTATTTTGCACATTATACTGACTGCACATTATATTACACTGCACATTATATTACACTATAAATAGTACTTTCTGTAAATATGTACACTGTGTTTCCCCTCCTCCTGCTGCTGTAATAAGTGAATTTCCCCGTTGTGGGATCAATAAAGTATTATCGTATCGTATCGTATAATCACATCAGAGGTCAGAATATCAAAAGGCTTTTATTTTAAATGTAACTTTAATTTTTTTATGTTTTCTTACCATCATGGCTAAAATATGCTATTTCATTATATATATATATATATTTATATATATTATATTGAAGTTTTTAGATTTTATTTGATTTCTGAAAATCATCTTGCTCAAGTCAAATTTATTTTTATTGCCCAGTACAACATTTTTCAACATCATCTTCATCTTGAAAAAGACAAGTCAACAAAACATCATATGAAAACAATGGAAAGGATTATATGACACATTGTCTTTGTGGTTAACAGTAAATCATCATCATCAAATCTCAGCCGAGGAACAAGATTTAAACTTTGTTGCAAGGCGAAAGTGTTCGAGTGTTTGATGCACTAAAGATAGCACTGAAATGTTTAACAAGCGCTAACACGCTAGCTGCTCATGCTAGTGAATCATTAGCCGCAAATGTTAGCAATTACCATGTCTTTACTACAATGAGCAAAGTCTTATTTTGAAGGGACTCTTATTTTGAAAATAGCCCCTCCCTCCTCTTCTCCTTCAGGCAGGCTTGAGGTTGCCAAGCAACCAGGACCAACTGCCGGCCCTAATCAGCAGAGCAGTTACTGCACCTGTTAGAATGTCAGTTGGAAATGCTGAAAGAGAGAGAGAGAAAATGCTGAGACCACCCCTCGAACAGGAAGGATTTCTGGACAAACCGTATTTCCAATCATTGAACTGAAATCACTGGGAGCATCCTGAGCCCTTCCTGAACGTCTACATAGTTATTTTGTGTTGATAAAGTGAAGAAATGTGACCTTTAGAGCGATTCAAAGAAACGTTACTTCTGCTTTCCTCCAGAAATGTTCCCGCCTTTTTAACATGGCAGTCTATGGGGCTGTGGATGGGTGTTGGGTGGCGCATCTTTGTGTGTTACGCCAAAACTATAAGGCTGACAGCTTTAGCAGACGAATGTGAGTGAGAAGACAAATTTTCCTACGTTTCTATGTATAAATCATGTCTGTAGTGGGGCATTTGAGGCCACGGTAGTCGAATACGTTTTATTTTTTTACTGATTTTTCTCTCTGCTCATCACTCTAGCTGATGATGTCATCCACTGTAGCTCAAACATTCCGCCACATACACACCCATTATAAACCCAGAAATCTGAGTAAAAACCTGCTCAACTTTAAGCCTTGATAGTTTAAAAACGGTAAAAGCTGTCGATGAGTGAAGTGAATCCCTGAAGAGAAGGCAAGAGTACCTACATTTTAAAGTTTAAATGAAGTCTCTCGGTGAAAGTATGCCAGAGCAGTTCATTGTTGAAAATGTCTCCCAATCTATTTATTTTTTCTGGGTTTCCCATTCGTTCCTATGAGAATTTTGTTTTGCAGTTTCGCAGCACGTTTTGATAAATAATTTGTTGGGGTCCTCTCACCGCTGTTGGCCGCATTATTCTGCAAAAATGTCGGAAGATGAATAATAAGTAGGAAGAAACCCACATTAATAGTTGACTTGTGTCGTGGGCACTCGTCACTAATTAGTAAACTGTACATTGAAAGAAAATGACATGTCTGTCTGTCACTGACCCTGTTCTACACTTACACTGACCTTTAATGGTAATATTTTCAGTTGGTCCTTTTTATTACTGATGTATGGAAACATCCTCTCAGTGAAAGTGTGTGTGAAGGTGTGAATGTGTGTGTTTGTCTCGGCGTCAGAGAATGACAGAGTTCCTCTGTCAAAGTCCAGGTGGACTCTGATCCTCTGGAGCTTCTTCTGGACTAGGAGAGCAGTGTGTGGACCCGATGGAGAGGCTGCTGCATATTTACTGTCTGTTAATCCTATTCGCCACAGTCCAGACGTTATGCCCCCTTTCTTTTGGATGGACTCTGCTGCCACGCCCAGAAACCAGCCTGGACAGTCTCTGACTTCGACGTCCCAGCTGTGAGTCCCCGAGTCAAATCCCTCAGAGCCCAGAACCCGGCAGTAATAATCAAACCTCTCTGGGTTTTTAGGAAGCTTCTGTCTCTCTCCTCGTCTCACACTGGTCAGATCTTCAGACAGAGCGAGTTCTGGATGAGCAGTGTTTGGATCCAGAACCACAGGAGTGTAGGAGATCATGTCCTTCATGTTGCTCCAGATGTTGAAGGTCAGGTTGCCCAGGTGTTTGGCCTCATCTATCAGAGCTCCTGAGGGTAACTCTGGATCATCCAGCAGGGGGCGCTGCTGGACTCTTTGCACTGCAGCCTTGTAGTTGTGCAGGAATGAGACGTCTTCAGCTCTCAGCTCGTCCTCTGTGGCTCTGACGGTGTCTGAAAGAGCTGCTATCTCTCTGCTCAGAGCCTCTGCTTTCTCTCTTATCACTTTACTCTTCTGCTTCTCTTCCCTCTTCACAGCAGCGACCCTGGCCTCCTCTTCCTCTTCTAGAAACCGGTGAAGCTTCTTGAACTGATCCTTAATCTGCCTCTCTGTGCGTCGGGCCTGGACCTTCATGTGTTTTGCTGTCTGATCACAGTTTCCTTGCATTTCTTTGCAGAGCTTCAGTTTCTCTTTTAAAGGTTTCAGGGACGTCTGCAGCTCCTCTCTGTGATCCTTTGCAGCTTCATCGATGGGTCTGAATCTGTGGTTGTTGTGCATTTTTGAATCTCTGCAGACGAGACACACCGGCTGCTGATGGTCCAGACAGAAGAGTTTGAGTCTCTCAGAGTGCAGACTGCAGAGAGCCTCTGAAGATCTCTGATCTCTCTCCAGTACAAAGGCCTCACACAGGTTCTTCAGTGCCAGGTTACAAGGTGGATCACTCAGTAAAGGTCGTTTCTTACAAACCGGGCAGTCCTTTATCTTTTTCTCTCTCCACCATCTTTGCACACAGTCCTTACAGAAGCTGTGGCTGCATGAGAGGACGACAGGATCTCTGAAGACGTCATGGCAGATCGTACAGGAGAGATCCTTCTCAGAACGAGAAGCCATCTTCCTCCCTGAGTGATGCCAAAAACACGACAGAGCGGCAGAGCGCAAAAAAACAGGAAGACACCGCTCCCTCAGTTACTTTCACTTTGTCAGGTTGAGGAGGAAATCTTCAGTATTCCAGCAGTGCATCCTGTTCCTCTCGTGCTTCGGTTATGAAGATAAATGCACTTTCTATCAGTTTTTTCTCTCTTTTGAGAAACAGCTGCAGAAGAGAAACCAAAACCGAGTCTCAGACGATGTCATAAGAGGTGGAGCTTTGTCACACCTGCCTCATTATGTCAACAAACTTTTCATGGGAAGAGCACAAAGAAAATATGACGTGTTCTGACTTGTAGTCAAAGTCATTCACTTTGTTTTTTCATCGGTTTCTGTTTGTTCTCCATTATCTTAAAGAACATGAAAACAGCATCAACACTGCGCAACTGAAACCACTATTTTATTTACATATTACTTTCCGAAACAAAGTGACACATAAATCAAATAGAGTGCAGGAAAATGATATGAAGGAGAACGCCAACACGCGTTCAACCAAAGTCAAAGCACTGAAAGATCCAGGCGGTTTACGATAGGTGGCTCGGACATCTGATCAGGCCTCGTGGGCGCCTTCGTTTGGGGGGTACGTCCACCTGGTAGGAGACCCCGGGCCAGACCCAGCGCTCACCAGAAGGACTGCATAGCCCATCTGGTCTAGGAACGCCCCGGGATCTAACAGGAGGAGTCTGGAACGGCCTGCTAAACCTGCTGCCAGATGGAAACGGATGGATGCATCAGCAGTATTCTGTAAAAACACGCAACAACCAAAACAAATAACACCAGTAATCTAACATCCAATCTCACTTCCTGCTCTGCAGGGCCTGAGAGCAGTTTCTGTCACTTTGCATGTGAATAAACTGGAACAGGTATTTCTCTGCACCTCCCCTCAGCTTGTTTGAATGATGAGAAGATAACAGAGTTCTGGTCTCGGTCCCTTCTGACCATTTATTGCATGCAACACAACACAAAACAACAGGCGCTGCAGGTCCAGCACGATCAAGAACCTGTTGCCTCTTTCCAGCCACACCGCGCTGGCTGCAGTACTGCTGGGTCTTATGGCCTTCTCTGCATCTCTGGCTCCAGCCTCCTTCCAGGTGCCCACCAGATGGGGCTAGACACACCCAGTCAATCACCACATACATTCACTCACATAGGGAAAAACAAAATTGGCTCCTACAGCGAGTTTCAGCCTTTAACAATGATCTGTTCTCAGAGAAAACCCTCTGCATGCTACCTGCTCAGGTCGTTCATGACTGACGATGTACGGTAGAATGTTTAGCACGAGCAAAAATTGGACTTTATGACAGTTTGTGACAAACACGAGTCATAAAGTTGCTTCATACCTGCTGGACGTGTCAATAAGAACGTTTGCCAGATAAATTAAAGAGGTGATGATGTGACGAGACACCAGAACAGCCAGTGAATCAGAACGAGAGGCGACGAACCGAGGAAACAGGAGCTGATGTTTATTTTGGCTGTTTGGCATCAGTATCTCTGTGACACACCTAAAGTTCGTTAGTGTGGATCTGTTTTATTTCTTGTTGAGGCAGGACACGAGAGCAGCTGAGACTTAAAGAATCTCAGACGTTAATTGTCGGTTTCTATTTAACAGTTGTATTGCAGAATTTATATTTTTAAATCTAGTTTGTATTTAAACCTCGTGTAAATGTTGCCTGAAATGTTTGGTAACGTCGTGAGATGTTTGTGAGACGTGTGTTGAGCATAAACTCGAGTTACACTGAGTTTTAAAAGTGTAACTGCCTCAGATCTTTAACCTGGATGCACAGAGCAGCCCAGCCTGTGTCACACCTGCTACTGACGCCAAATAACCCAAATAGGTTTGGTGCCGGTAACACACGGGAAGTATACTGTGTCTAACTTCACTAAAAAAAGAGGTGAAATAATCAACATGAGGTAATGAAGGATTTAAAGATGCAGTGATCACTGTGTGCGTGCTGAATGCAGAGTGACGCTTGGTGACATTTCAAACGTCATGTGGTCGAGCCGGCGCTGACTGATCAAAGGCCTGAGAGTTGCTCAGTTTGCATGTGACTGATCGCTGCCACCCGCTCGCTGCAGAGGCGCAGAGAGATGGAGATGATTGGATCACTCTGCATGACAAAGAAACACTGAAAGGCACCTTTACATAGTTTAACTTTTATTTAACTTAAATATAAGCTGTCCTCTAAGCTGAGCTCAACCGTCAGAAACCTGAGAGTGACCTTTGACCTCAGGTTTGACAAACACACCAACAACGTTGTCAGGACGAGTTTCTTTCAGTTGCATCTCCTGGTCAAAATGTTTTTAAGCCGTCACGACCTTGAGAAAGCATCCATGCTTTAATAAACTCAAGGTTAGACTTTTGTAATGCACTTTATGTCTGCGTCTCCCAGTCTTCCCTCAGTCGACTTCAACTTGTGCAAAACGCTGCTGCGTCTTTTAACTGACACCAGCAAACGTGCACACATCACTCCTGTTCTTAACTCCCTTCATCGGCTTCCTGTCCTTTTATAGAAATGATTTTAAACTTTTAACATTTGTTTTTAAAGCTCTTAACAGCCTCGTCCCTTCGTATTTATCTGAGCTTTTAACTGTCCGCAATCCTGGCAGAGCTCTGAGGTCTAAAGATCAACTGTTGCTGGAAGTGCCCAGGTCAAAATATAAAATACAAACTCTGGGGTGACCGAGCGTTTTCCGTCGCCGCCCTCAGACTCTGGAATCAGCTCCCCGTCGAGATGCGTCTTGTTTCTGCCCTGGGCCTTTTTAAATCCAGGATAAAAACCCACCTATTCAGGATGGCTTTAAACACCCAGTAATATGAAGACACTTTTATTATTTCTTATTCGATTTTGTTGCATTTTATTGTTCGTTTTTTTACCTATTGTTCTCGTTATTTATTATCTGCTGTAAAGCACTTTGGTACACTGAAAGGACTGTTGCAAAGGGCTGTATAAATAAAACACATTTACATTTACATTTACATAATTATCAGATACATTTTAATCTCATCAGTTAAATCCATTTATATCCATGTGGATGCAGAGTTATTTTAAAGGTCAGGGGTTCCCGTCCTGCAGTAAACTGTGCGAGCGGACTTCATGACAGGAAACGCAACATTACTGTCGAACTGGCCTAATTGTCTTTGTGTAGTTTGTCACTTCCTGTGTGTGTGTGTGTGTGTGTGTGTGTGTGTGTGTGTGTGTGTGTGTGTGTGTGGGTTTCATGTCGCTGCCGAGCAACCGAGAGCAGACAAACATCCTCTGTCATTTTTAATGCTCAACATTTATGATGTCGCTTTGTTTTAAGGTCATAAAGACCAGGTGATATCCTCACACACACACACACACACACACACACACACACACAGTAAGGAAACATACAGAGGGCGGGTTTGTTTTACTTCTCTCTTTCCCTCCTATTGGTTGGCTTTGGACCAATCACCTTGCCTGTGGTTACCCTCCACAGACTGCTCTACCTCAGGCTGTGGCTGCAGATGCAGGGGCAGTCGTGGTGAAGAGGTTTTCCTTCTCTGTCTGGGCTTTAATTAATCCTGACTGCTAATAAACTAATCAAACAGCCGAGGTCCTGTGAGCAGCAGCAGACTCTGCTTCTCCTGCAGGTGAGAAACAAACTGGTCTCTTGGTGTGTTTTGAATACCTGACAGGCTTTGCATGCCTCAGCTTTATTATTATCACAGGTCTGAGGACTAGACGAGTATCGATACAGTAATACAAGGTGTTCATTTAGTCATGTGTGTCAGTCTGCAGTGTGTCTGTTATTGCAACAGGTGATAAATGCTGAAAACATCTTCACGTGTTTGGGGATTTTTCTGTTTTTTCGAGTTTTAAAGAAACTTTTTATGAGATTTTCTCGTGTTTAATGTGAAAATCTGAACTAATACCTGCAGCCATTAAACAAATGTGGTGTAATAAGTTACTTACTTACTTAATCGTCACTAAATAAACTAAACGTTCACATCAAACATCCAAATTTAAAGTTTTGCGCCCTGAGCATACACACACAGCGTTTACATGAAATTTGAATGTAAGAAGAATTTCCATGTTTGGTTACGTAAAGTTTGAAAGTACTTGTACTCACTCAACTTGAGTTTTTCTCATTGTACTTGTACTTAAACTTATGATATTTATTTTGTTTAGTTACCAGCTACTTGTAGAAGCAGATTATTGTATAGATGAAATATAACCAACATGGAAATTAAGATGTATAATAACTGAAGCTGTGCAGCAGTAAACTTTACTGTTTGTATTTATATTGAATTCTGCATAAACAGTACTTTAACTTTTGGTGTACTGATGCTAGTACACTTTAACTTATAAATAAATATCTGCTTTCAAACTTTAACGTGACAGAATATTTCCCTAATTTTACTGAGAGAAGGATTCAGGTATTTTTCCACCTTTTGTCTAAACTGCTGGTCCAATGTAATGAACTAAGTCTGTGAAATGTTTCAGTATCAGCCTGTTACGTAGACGGAGCGTGTGAATATCACTGTGAGACATGATGACAGTGAAACTTCATGCAGGACTTTAAAGACATTTATAGATAATAAAGTAGCATTTTATATTTGAGGTTGTTAATTGTACAGAAAACTCTGCAATATTTGTTTTTTTACAGTATTTTCATGTTTAATTATAGGAAAAAAAACTGTTTTTTTTACATCCGAGTAACATGACAGCAGAAAGAGTTACACCGTGTTTATTATGGTTTGTTTTAACATGCGTTACATTCAGGATTAGTTGTGATTATGGCTCCAGACTGGAAATATCAGGACCAGAAGAACCTCTTTAACATGAAGGTGCTGTGGTTCTGTTCAGGATACATAATAAACCTGCTACCTGAACTGTGTGAAGTGTCTGTAGGTGATCAGGGTCGGCCTGCGCTGCTAAACAACGTCTGTTTAAATAGGCGTACATGCAGAGACGGATGTTTTCTGTCTGGTCTCAATAAAAGGCCGCTCTGAAAATCTGCAGTTTGTGTTTGAAAGACATTTTTCAGGCGGAAAACAAAATCATGACTCGCTGCACCGGGCCGCTGATCGGGCTCCTGTGTGACTTCTGATGTTACCACTACCTACTAATTACCTGACTGAACAGCAGAACAACTAGTCAGACAACCTCCACACACACACACACACACACACACACACACACACACACACACACACACACACACACAAATATTGATAATACCTGCAGCCCTCTTCGGTTGCCAGTTATGTGTCGACAGGTGACTCATGAAACTCCAAAGTATCAGTGTGTGTGTGTGTGTGTGTGTGTGTGTGTGTGTGTGTGTGTGTGTGTGTGTGTGTGTGTGTGTGTGTGTGTGTGTGTGTGTGTGTGTGTGTGTGTGTCCACCTCGATCGACGGCGACTATTACAAGTGACTAACATTCCTGTGGAGACATTAAACTGTGGAGACGTGCCGCTGCCTTCACGTTCTGACATAATATTGAAACGTGTGCTGCTCGTTAGTGACGCTGTTAACTGGGAAATGACTTTTAATTAAGTTTATGATGAGAAAACACGAGCAAGCTCATTAATTAAAGGGACTATAGTCTGTCTAATCAAACAGTCTGAATATATTTAATATAGACAAGTTTTTTACAGTCAGACTGTTGTAAGAATAAGTTGTAATTCATTAGAATAAAGTTTAAATCGTTTTGTTTTGGCAGAAAACAGGTGAAACATTATGAGATAGGATGAAACTTTATGAGAGAAATAATTTAAATCCTACCAGTGAACAGTTGATTCTCATGATTTAGGGTGATTTAAAATAATTTAGGACACTCATTATCACCAAAGATTCATTTTTCTCGACATTATGACTCGATTCACATAAATAATTCTTTTTTATCTTTATCTTTAAAGTTCAGATTTCTCAGGAAACTCAAAACAATCTTTAACCAAAATACTAAATAGATAAATAATAAATACTGTTAAATATGCATGTGAAAAAACACAAATTAAAACCTTTATTCAAATATTCAAACACACAGTTGGTTGTTTCTTGTCTGATGAGCGTTTAGCTGCAGACAGGTGTGTGTGTGTGTGTGTGTGTGTGTGTGCAGTGTGTTTGCCCTTCCCCTACACATATACGTCTTTACCTGTGTGTAGGTGAGCACACTGCTGCAGGCTGAGTGTATAATGTGCGGCAGGTATGCAGCTCTGTGCAGACTGACGGGGATTACAGGACGGGCCGCGGTGACTAAACCTGTTCCAACAAGTTAAACACTGCACACAGGCGACTTCGTCCAGGCGTCGACTGAGGATTTATTTTCTTCTTTTCATGCTGGGATTCAAGTTTCAGCTCCCAGTTTATTTAGATCTTATTTCATGGTCACGCAACTTGTCGTGCTTCATTGTAAAATGAAGTAATTACTTCTATTTAGTTAAGTTACACTTTTCTTCTTCTTCTTCTTTTCTCTCTAAGGATACGTTCAGTTCCTCTTTTTTTAAAAACACATTTCATTGGTTTTAAACATGCAGAGCAAACACACAAACACACAAACACAGAGCTCATACCAACAACTGAAGCTGCATCAAACAATCATGTGACAATAAATAAAACTCACAGCGTGCAGGAATCAGCCGCCGTCATGTTTGGTGTCCTCCAGTCTGAGGATTTGCAAGGCAGCGTCTTGTTCTGCTCAGGTTTAAAAAAAAGTCAAGTTAATTTTATTCATATAGCACATTTAAAAACAACAAAGGTTGACCGAAAATAAGTGTGTCCATCCCTTCAGAACCAGCTCATGCACACAGCAGGAGGAAATGAAAGAAATGTCTGTAGACTGGAGGGAAACACGGTGCAGAGGTTCTGATCCAGGGTTGCAGATCACACTTTGGAGTTTTTAGCTCAGGAGGAAAACACCAGTTTTATTTATTTTTAAACCAGTTCACGTTCCTAAAAACAAACAATCCTCAGCGCGATATTCAGGTCTCAGGAGACATGTTTGCAGACGGTATGTGACATCATGTGACCTCTGATTCAAATTCCTCCTGTTATCAGTCGTCGTGTTTTTGTTCAGTTACTTCACTGAACAATGAGACAGTTTCATCTTTACAGCAGCACTCAACAAGCGTACAACAGACACACACACACACACACACACACACACACGCACACACACACACACAGACACACGCACGCACACGCACACACACGCACGCACACACACACACACGCACACACACGCACACGCACACACACACACACACACACAGACACACACACACACAGACACACACACACACACACACGCACACACACACACACACACACACACACGCACACACACACACACACGTCTGTTCATGTTCAGACTCATTAAAACTTTTTTTTTTTTCTCCGCAGCGAACATGAAGGTCGCATCTTTCAACATCCAGAAGTTTGGAAAAAACAAAGTGTCAGACCCCGAAATCCTCAACATCCTGACTAAGGTAACACACACACACACACACGCACGCACACACGGGCACACACACACACACGCACGCACACACGGGCACACACACACACGCACGCACGCACACATGGGCACACACACACACACACACACGCACACACGGGCACACACACACACACACACATAAATATAAATATTATATCTAGATCATTTTCTGTCTTTCAGTTAAATGACTTAACAGTGAAGGTCGTTCATTTCTTAATTTCTCCTGTCAGTATTTTATATATTTAATATATTTATTGAATATAATGCACTGTGTGTATTCAGTAACCTGCTCCCGTGCAGTTATTTCTGTCAAATGATTGATTACACACATTTATTTATTTATTTATTTCAAGTGTATCTCTGACTTTTTGTCTATGTTCTTTTTGTTTATTAGTTCTTGTTTTTAATCCACCGTGTGCACTTGGAGCTGCTGTGACAAGAGAATCTAACCCTAAAATTAAAAATTAAAAAACAATAAAATCATAAATAGATCAAATGCATTAAGGTTTGATTCAGACTTCCCTGTGTTGTTTTGTCTTTTACCTTCATGGATGTGTTAGTAAATTAATATCTGCTGCCTGCATTTTATTAATATCCGTCGTGTTTATGTCACATGATGTACAGCATGAAGGCGCCTCGATCAGCTGCGCTTCTTCCTGCATGTTGTAATAGTCACGCTGACTTTAGTGATTTATTGTGTTTATATGAAGATTATATAACACTCAGTCCATACACTAATTTATGAGTAACACCATAATACACCTTGTATCACGTATATGGAGTGAAACACGTGTTCGGGCTCCTGCTTAATAATAAATCATCTCCAGTGATTATATGATCTGCATCGTCTCTGCATGAGTTCATGAATCAGAGCTGCAGAAGTTCAGACAAAACTGGGAAGGAAGCAGCTGACATCAGCATGACATCACAGTGACATCACAGTGACATCACAGTGATGTCACACTGACGTCACGCTCTCTCCGTCTCTTCTGTTTCCAGATCATTTCTCGATATGACATCATCGTGATCCTGGAGGTCGTGGACGTCAGTGGAGAGTCTGTGAAAACCCTGATGGACGCCCTCAACAAGTGAGAGCAGTGCTTTATTATTATTATCAGATTATTATTATTATGTACTGCAGTACCTCATGTATGTCAGCGTGATGAATGATGGGTCATCAGTCCTGCAGGGGTTTGTTAAGTTTGTCACGAGAGGTGGAGGCCGGCTGCGTCACAGGTTGAGCAGAGTAAACAGATCAGATCAGATCAGGGGACTCACTGGTTGAACAGGTAAATCTTTAGAAGCTTTGACGCAGCACAACACCAACTCATAAGAGATAATCCAGACCCAGAGTCTGGTGTCTAGACCGAGACCTGCAGAGCCAGCCGGCCACGCCCTGCTGTGGCGGCGAGCAGAGAGACAAACATGACGTGACACATGAGAGAAAAACAGCAGAATCACCAAAGTCTCTGAGATCCGTCACACCTTAAACCTTTAAATGTCTTGCTCGAACCTTCAGTCACACTCACCACGTCCGTCCGTCTGTCCAGATCAAACAGGAAGCATCACTACACTCTGAAGATCAGCAGCCGCCTGGGCCGGACACGCTACAAGGAGCAGTTCATGTTCCTGTACAGGTGAGTCTGAACGGACTGACCGGGTCACAGAGACTGATCCACGTGAAATCACAGATCTTTCTTTATATATACTGTACAAAGACACACCCTGATAATGTGTGTGTGTGTGTGTGTGTGTGTGTGTGTGTGTGTGTGTGTGTGTGTGTGTAGGGATGATATGGTTGACTTGGTCGGCTCCTATCAGTTTGATGACCAGGTCACTGAGGGAGGAGACGTTTTCGCTAGAGATCCCTACATCCTGAGATTCAGATGCCTCAATACAGGTACGTCACCCCCCCTCACACCTGTCGGATAGATTCAGAAAATCAGAACAATAAGACAACAAAGTGTGTGTGTGTGTGTGTGTGTGTGTGTGTGTGTGTGTGTGTGCGATCTCCACAGTGCTGAAGGACCTGGTGATGATCCCGGTTCACACCAAACCAGAGGACTCGGATAAGGAGCTGGACGAGCTCTACGATGTCTTTCAGCACGTCAAGAAGAAGTGGAGGACGGATGTAAGGACGTGAACATCACCAGAACACAGACACTGTCCAATAAAGCAGAGAAAATATAGAGATGTAGAAAATAGAGATTCAATAGAAGATGAAGCAGCTGAACTGTGTGTGTGAAAAGTAGTAAGCATGTGAAAAAACTAAAAATATGGATACAGCTAAAGAAGAATGGATAGATGATGTTTGGAGTGGTCACCTTGTTTTTGACGTGCTGCCTCCTCTTTGGTCCAGAACGTGATGATCCTGGGCGACTTTAACGCGGACGGTGCGTACCTGTCCAAGAGCGACATGAAGAGCATCCGTATCCGCAGCGACAAGAACTTCCACTGGCTGATCGCAGACGACGTCGACACGACGGCGAGCAACCGAAACGACCACACATACGACAGGTACGTGCCCAAAAACATCAATCGTCCACCTGAGGCTGGCTCCAGCAGTGAGTCAGTCTCCATAAGTCCCCATGTTTCACAGCAGAAATAAACATGTTTACAGCCTGGTACAAAAAACAGTTTTGGTCTCTGTAGCTAATTTCCCCGTTCATGACAACTTGTCATGAACGGGGAAATTTATATACAACTCACCTGTTCACATTATATTAAGGCTTAAAGTTATGCAGGATTAAAAGCATATATACAAAAATGTGAAATTAATTCTTGAAGTTCCATGAAATACAAAATTACAGCTAAATATTTTATATTATATATTTATAATTTTTGGTTTTGCCTCTGCGCCTTTGGTTTTTGCATTAAACAGTTTGTTTTTTTAGTAGTTTTATCTGTTTGTACTCTTTGTGTTTATATATCTTCATGTTATTTGTTGTATTTGTAATGTCTGCTGCAAGAAAGCGAGTGAAACACATGTGTACGCTGAACGTGTCTGTTCAGGATCGTGGTTTATGGAGACGACATGCTCCAGGCCGTGGTGCCAAACTCTGCCAAACCATTCAACTTCCAGCAGGCGTATGAACTCAGCGAGGAGCAGGTCTGTCTTTAAACTCAGTTTGTTTTACACGACAGCGCCACCTAGCTGTCAGACCATGGATATACTCCATGTCCAACACAGCTTGGTTGATTCATTCAGAATTATTACCGTTCATTAACTGTTTCTTCTTTTCCAGGCCTTGAAAGTGAGCGACCATTATCCTGTTGAGGTGAAGCTGAAGTCCCTGATAGGGACACCTGAAGAGGATGGTAACCATGGTAACCAGCACAGTGATAGATAGATAGATAGATAGATAGATAGATAGATAGATAGATAGATAGATAGATAGATAGATAGATAGATAGATAGATAGTCAGTCTGAGGTGTTCTTGTTAAAGGACTCAGCGGGTTCTCGTGGTTCCTCTCTGCAGGTTCGGAGCACGAGAAGAAGCTCGTGGTCGTGGACGAGGATCTGCTGGAGCTGAAGAGAGGAAACCTGCTGCTGGAGAGGGAGAAGCTCGGCCTGGAGATCCAGATTCTCCGTGCCAAGATGGCCAAGTTGGTGAGCGGAGATCAAGTTTAAAACCCAGGAAAGACAAAAACAAACAGAAGCCACGACCGGCACACTCCGCAGGTGTTCTCTGGACTCCGCAGTCGTTCTCTGGACTCCGCAGTTGTTCTCTGGACTCCGCAGTCTTTCTCTGGACTCCGCAGTCGTTCTCTGGACTCCGCAGTCGTTCTCTGGACTCCGCAGTCGTTCTCTGGACTCCGCAGTCTTTCTCTGGACTCCGCAGTCGTTCTCTGGACTCCGCAGTCGTTCTCTGGACTCCGCAGATGTTCTCTGGACTCCGCAGATGTTCTCTGGACTCCGCAGATGTTCTCTGGACTCCGGAGGCGTTCTCTGGACTCCGCAGATGTTCTCTGGACTCCGCAGAATTTCTCTGGACTCCGCAGGCGTTCTCTGGACTCCGCAGATGTTCTCTGGACTCCGCAGGCATTCTCTGGACACCGCAGAATTTCCCTGGACTCCTGGCAGGTGTTCTGGGTTCACTCCACCGTACCTCAGGAGCCGCCATGGACTGCTGCTCGTTTCTCCTCACCAACATGAACTGACACATACGCACAACTTCCCCTTTAGTGTTTTTAAACGTTTGACTGAATTCATTTTTTTTTCCTTCACACTAAAATAAATTATAACCAGCTCATTCACATTCACCTGGACTCATTCTTGTCTACAAACCAGATGACGGCGTACAAATAAATGCATCAGATGTAACTTCTTCCACATCTTGAGCTGTTTACGAGTCAACTGCAGCACAAAATTATATTTTGTAGATTCCTAACCTTCTCAGATTATCTGTGGCGATGCAACATGCTTCTAAGATTTGTGAAAACAGGTTCGTATCTCAAGTGTTTTGCAAATCTAGGTGGTAACCACAGACAGCTGTCATCATCATCATCATGCCTAACATCTCGTGCGTAGCATCTAGTACATCTTCAGGTCACCTCAGGATGAAAACGCTAAAGTGTGAGACCCAGCACGAGTGTTGGCGATAATCTAATTCGGATCTTAAAGACGTTTTTAGATTAAAGCTGGTTTGTTGGTCGAGTGTTTTCATTTCTGCTGCCGCCTCAAACAAACCAAACTAACTTTAAAAACTTGATTTAACCGTTAATCTGATGATCGAACTTCTCGTCCGATTCCTTTCCAACATGCCAAGAATGAAAATAACGAGCAGTAATTACAAAAAACTTTATTAGCATCTCCCTCTTTACAAGACAACAAAAGAAGAACAGAACTTGGGGTGAGTCGTGTGTTTTAACACTTGAATCTTGGATGTGAAGGTTAGTGTGTGTGACCTGCTCTGATTCTGATGTGTGTCCTTAAAATCCTTGAAGCTATGTAACATTTTCACTGGTCGACACGAGGGAAGGCTGGAGGTGGATGAGGTTCCACGTTAAGTTGAGGAGCAGACACATCGCAGACGCAGGAAGGAGTCCGGAGGAAAGGGGCGGGGGCAAAGAAACAAACATCAACACCAGATTCAAACTTTTACTTCTTGCCTGATTTCTTCAAGCCGCCGCCGCCTGGAAGGAAACACAGCAAACAAAGAAATCAGACCCAGGAGAAGCACAGACTGTAACTGAAAGCAGAACAACGGATAGACACTAAACTTTTAAAGCCATCCGAACTCTTACATGGGAGAGGTTTAAGTCACGTATGTCCTGACAGACTTCCAAACTTAAGCACGTACGAGACGGCGTCAGGGACACCTACGAGACGCCGTCTGGGCCACATGGGCCACGAACGAGACGGCGTCAGGGCCACGTACGAGACGCCGTCTGGGCCACGTCAGGGCCGCGTACGAGACGGCGTCAGGGCCGCGTACGAGACGACGTCAGGGCCGCGTACGAGACGACGTCAGGGCCGCGTACGAGACGACGTCAGGGCCGCGTACGAGACGACGTCAGGGCCGCATGGGCCGCGTACGAGACGGCGTCAGGGCCGCGTACGAGACGCCGTCTGGGCCGCGTACGAGACGCCGTCTGGGCCACGTCAGGGCCGCGTACGAGACGGCGTCAGGGCCGCGTACGAGACGACGTCAGGGCCGCGTACGAGACGACGTCAGGGCCGCGTACGTGACGACGTGTCTGTCTTCTGGTCATACCTAGAGGTCCTTTTCCTGCAGCTTTGGCCTTCAGCGCCTCCATGGCCTTCTGGTCTTCCTTCTGTTTCTGCTTGAAAGCCATGTCTTCCTGCACACACACACACACACACACACACACACACACACACACACAGTAAGATAACAGTTCCATGTGTCAGCTATATTATAACAATAATTAAAATAACAGACAGACTTACGTCATCCATCTCCTTGGACTGCTTCTTAGGCGCCTTCAGCGGTTTCTTTTTGCCTCCTGAGGACAATAAATAAACAAATATTTAGAAATATACTAAATATTAGAAGATCATTTACCAGCCGGAAGCTCCGGACAGCCGCGGTGCCTCGTCCACTGTCTCAATATATTTATTTTTTAACATTAATGTCCCGGAAACAACAAAAACACGTTTCTGTGTCTGCTCTCTTTAGCAGCAGTTAGCTTCGTGTGGCTAATCCACGTTACGGTGAGTTTTGTGACGCTGCCAAACGATGACGATTTTACATGTGGACACGGTCAGGTAACACGACGCCTCACCTTCTCTGCCAGACATGTTTAAAGGAGTTCACAGCGCAGTGAAGACAGATTAATACACGCGGATTAATAATCCAGGTTACAGGCGCCGGCTGACTCTCAAATCCGCGCTGCTAGGACCTCCACTGAGCCACAGGACCGGAAAGAGAACGATGACGTTGTGCCTGAGTGTTTCGGTTGAATGAGCGACCGTGTTAACTGGTGGCCTCAACGTCACTGTTGAAGTTAGAAGGCAGCCGAAACTAATGATGGGAAGTTCGGTTCTTTTTAGTGAGCTGGATCATTTGTAGTGATGGGAAGTTCGGTTCTTTTTTAGTGAGCTGGATCATTAGTAGTTATGGGAAGTGCGGTTCTTTTTTAGTGAGCTGGATCATTCGTAGTGATGGGAAGTTCCCATAGTACTTACAACAATATGCCAAAGGTAACTTGACTTGACTTGACTTGCCCAAGAAAAAAATACTTGGGACTTACCTGCAGACATGGGACCCACATGTCACACATGTGCAAGTGTCAAATAAGTCTCAAGTATTTTTTTTCTTAGGCAAGTCCAGTCAAGTCAAGTCAAGTCACTTTCGGTGTATTGTTGTAATTTTAGCTGCAGATTCTGATCTTAATAAAGTGAAAGGCAATATATAAGTAAGTGTAAGTAAAAATCATGGGCAAATGTGCCCAACCTGTTAAAAATATTTGTATTGTAAATACTCATGTTCAGTAAAATACATCATGGAATCAAACAAAACAGTGATAAACATTATTATTAGTTATTTATTGATGGAAAAAGTATTCAACGTGACAACATTATTCTCAGCCCACATCCCGCACTGTAATCATCAACATTATTTAAAATTAAAATAAATAAATAAATACATTTTATATTCACATTTCATATTCACACTGAAATCATGATGTGAATAACACTCGAATCATCGCATCTCAAGTGAAGTCCCTAATCATGTCTCAAGTATTTTATTCAACGTCGACTCGAGTCCAAGTCACTAAGTCTCAAGTCCCCATGTCTGCTTACTTGTGACTTGAAGGTTAAGACTTGGGACTTGCATGTGTAACTTGGTCCCATGACTAACTGACTCGGGTCACTTATTTTTTGTCGGTAAAATCAAACCAATAAAAACTAGGCATTCGCGAGGACAGCTTCGTCCCGGTCACCAGTTAACACGGTCGCTCGTTAAACCGAAACACCGCCTGGCTGTCAGCAGTTCCACTTGACATCAGGATGCTAACTCGTTAGCACGACAAACCTCGTCTGTTGTGACATGGGCGCTGTGACGACACTGAAGAAAACAGGTTTGTTATTCATTGATTTTATTCCCACACCTGAAATTAAATTTATTATCGAACCACAGCTGGAAGAAAGTCTGTTTATACAAGTGACTGTTAGCAGCGTGCAGCTAAAGGCTAGCCGGGTTAACCTTGATACAGAATGTAATCTGATTACTCTGATCATGCTGATCAGTATTCATGGTAATCCTTCATCATGCTGCAGCAGCGTGCACGTGGTCAGGTGTGTGTACACCTGTCAGTCCAGGTGAGTTTAAAGTGATTTAAGTTTTTCTGACACTTTGTGTTTAAAAATTAAATTCAGAGAAATGTTCATTCATGTTTTCAGAATAAGACACAATTCATCGACACAGTGACTGTTTGTTTTCACTAAAAATGTTTTATTTATATTTGAATCATGAAGTTTTCTGTCATATTTGTGTCGTATTGATGTGTTTTTTCCCAACAACAGATTGTCTGGGTTTTTATTTGCTGATCACAGATCAATATCAGCACACGCACACACACAGACACACACACACACTGCCAGTTATTTAGATCCATTTCAGGGAAAATGCAAAAGGTATCACTGCAGTGACTGCAGCCTAAAAATCAAAATAATAATAATACATTTTATTTTTATAGCACCTCAGTAACGAGGTGCTTTACAATAAAACAAAAAGTTAAAGAATAAGACGTGACCTGGAACATAAAAAGTTCATCTAAATGTTTTTCACAGTGAGTCTGCAGCTCTGATCTCGTCAAACGCTCCGTCCTGACAGCGAGAAGTCCGACTGAATACCTCAGGGCGAGGCCGCAGCGTTTTACAAAACGTCGTCTGAATGAGACTGAACCTTGAACCTCTGCATCGTCACAGCTTCTTCTGTCGGCAGATTTGAAGCTGCAGTCCTGACCGCGTCTCTTCTCAATGAGGTACGTCTGCACCGTGTCGGTCCAGAACTTTTAGTCTGGTTCTATATACACAGTCCAAGTCCAGTCCTGTAGCTACTGAACTGGTTTGGTGCAAAACATCAGTGAAATCTTCCTCACATGCAAACTGCAATTTAAATAAACAGTGTATTCTCTGTGCAGTCTCTCAAAGACTAAATTCTTTATAAGGTTTTAGATTTACATATTGCATAGTTCACTGTCACTGGTTTTATTTACCTGTTATTTATAATATGTGTATATAGTGTTAAAGTTTTGTTACTGTTTGGGAGCTGCTGTAATAAAAACTATTTCCCTGCTGGGATTAATAAAGTGTTTCTGATTCCGATATAAAAAGTACAGACACTGATGATTACTGTCTTCACCTCGTCAGGTACAGAGGAGCTCAGATCTGTCTCTGGGCTCATGGCTCGACCTCCCTGTCCCGCCTCTCCGTGCCCAGCAGAATCACTCCGGTCCGAACCTACAGCGCTCTCCATCAGCCCGACCCGCCTCCGCCCGCTAACCCCGTCCCTCCTGATGGGAAGGGCGGTGCTGAGGTGGTGAAGGAGCGAGCCGTCGCTGCTTTAAAGGTACACAAAAAAAAAAATCTGTCCTCCGACTGTTTACGTCATCGCTGCTGTCGTGTTGACCGGCGTCACGGCTTCTCTCCAGTACGCAGGTGATCTGGGGCGGCAGTGGGGTCGGATGTCGGCTCAGAAAGCCGCCGCGTCGGTCAATTACTGGTGGGAGAGGTACGAGGAGTTCGTCGGGCTCAACGAGGTCCGCGTGGCCCAGACCAAAGTCACAGAGGTCAGCAGACGGCATCACTCTGGGTTCTTCATGCTGAGGAAAGATCCTGAGTCTCAGACTTGTGTGTGTGTGTGTGTGTTACTTCCAGGCTGAGGCAGCGTTCATGGTGGCCAGAGGGATGGTGCGCGAGGCTCATGCCAGCCTGGAGGCCCTGCAGGTCAGGCTGAAGGAGGTCAGAGACCGGCTGGACAGAGTGTCCAGGGAGGAGGCTCACTACCTGGAGATGGCCACTCTGGAGCACAAACTGCTGCAGGTATTTGAAAATATGCATAAAAACAGGCAGAGGAAAACTTCAGGTACAATATTTAACCGGACAGGAACGTCTACAGTTCATAATCTACATGTTTAGTTGAGTTTAGTTCATGACCGCTCATGTGGCTGCAGGAGGAGCGTCGTCTGCGGACAGCGTACGAGAACGCCGAGGGTTCGGAGAGAGAGAAATTCGCCTTGTTCTCCGCAGGCGTCCGAGAGAGCCACGAGAAGGAGAGGACGAGAGCGGAGCGCACCAAGAACTGGTCCGTCATCGGCTCGGTGCTCGGAGCCCTGATCGGGGTCATGGGGTCGACGTACGTGAACCGCGTCCGCCTGCAGGTGAGTACGGAGTTTGATCCGTTTCTTTAAAGTTTCGGCACCATGAGACTGAAACGTCTCTGACCTGCAGGAGCTGAAGAGTCTGCTGCTGGCGGCCCAGAAAGGTCCAGAGAGTCTGCAGGAAGCTCTGCGGGTCCAGGCCGGGAACCATCGCTCCCAGCAGGACGAGCTCCGCACGCTCATCGACAACCTCAGGCTGGCTCTGAGTGACGCCTTGACGCAGAGGGACCTCAGCCTCCAGGACAAGGCGGGTCGGACCTCGGGCTCGCCCGCCGTGCCTCTTTCAACCTTAAGCGACCTCCGGCTCAGCAGCCAAAAGACAGAGTCCCTGCTCGAGTCCCTGTCGCCACAGCTGGGTCAACTGGAGCAGGGACTCTGCAGAGTTGAGGGTGAGTTGTCGGTGGTGAAGAAGTTGATTGAGACCAGACCACAAGCTGAACCACAAGCTGAACCACAGGCCGGTCAGCTGCAGTCAGCTGCACCGGAGAGAGTGGACCAGTGGGAGTCGGAGACGGTGCTGAGGCGTCTGGAGGAGACGCAGAGGACGCTGGGAGAACGGATCAGGACCAACACGGTTTATAACGCCGTGTTTACTTACACCGCCACCGCCGTCACCATCTCTGCTGTGTACCTGCTGCTCAGAGGAGCCGCTTAGACATTCACATGCACTGTAACTACCAGGACTAATAAACGATGCCAGAACTCAACATTCACTTTGTAAGTAACTCGATTTTATTCCTGTTTTTATTTGTTTAAACTGAATCAATTCAATCCAGAATGAACGGTACAGTGTCGACGTGACGGCACATGCGAGACGTCGGTCAGAACAAATGAGTCGAGGCTGAAACAGAATCAACGTTTGGAGAAACCTGATGCCGAGCGAGTGAGCGAGATCCTGAATCCTGCGACAGAGCCGGACGTGGTGTGAGTAGCCTCAGTGCCGCACTTTAAAGAAATTTAATGTGGAGTCTTTAGAGATGTTGTGTGCTTCTCTCAGTTAATAACCAGCCCTGCTGAACAATCAGAAGTGCAAAAATAAATGAATAATTCACCTAAATGTATAAAACAAACAAAAAGCTTTGAATCATCATGTTTGAAGCCGAACTCAGAGTTAAACTGAACGAATATCCGAATAATATTTGATAAATTGTCTCTGTTGTCTGAGCTTCCTGTCGAGTGTTTGTGAACGTTGCTGCTACATAAAGAGTTGAACTCAAAGCTTGTTCAGTCTGTACCTGCCGCTCAGAAACGTGAACACCTGTGACAACCAGTCACCTGGTTCACGTCTTCTGTTCATGACCCGACATCTGCGACTCCAAGCTAAACGCTGACAAATTACTGACTGATTAAAATCTCTATATTTCCTCTTACAAAGCTCTGAGATGATCTCGAATCACTGCAAACGATAACTGTCTGATGTCACTTGAATTTCCATGTTGCTGTTTGAGCTGAGCTCGATGAATTCAAGTGTCGAACCACTCGGACAGAACTCTCTGTTGAAGAAAGACTCGTTTATTTTTCACGTGCTCGTCATGTTTATTCTTGTCGTCTGTTCAAACCTCTCAGAATATTCAGCACAGCGTCATGTGATGAGGAGAGTTTCACATGTAAGAGGCTTTGAGATGAAACGATGAATCAGTCGGATTTGTTAAAGTTTCAATCTGACAAACTGTGAAAGCTCCAGCAGCAACCAGCAGGGGGCAGCAGCAGCTAAACATGCAGCATCAGGTCAAACCTGCATCTTCATCCTCCTCCATCAGTCTGCTGCTGCTCTTTGGTCTTCATGTCAGTGTACCACAACCTACTTCTCTCTCTCTATAGACTCCACCTGGACTGATGTAGTGCAACACATGATGTAAAGGAACATGAAGGTCCCTGTAGCCAGGTTCAAACTGGAGGAGTGGAGGCGTCCACATACTTTTGGTCACATATTGTATGTGCTCTGTCCTGGTTAATCCACCACAGCAGGTGTTGGCTCTTTACTTAGCACAATGACTAACTGATGCTGGAAACCACACACACACACACACACACACACTCTCTCTCTCAGCTCTTGGCTGGTCGTGATGTTTTTCATCTCGTTCTTTAATTAAGCTCTTTATAGATTTATAAGCTGAATGAACGTCTGAGCTTTAAAGGGGTTTGTGTGGCTGGCCTGGGTACACACACACACACACACACACACACAAAAACATGTTTTGTAGTGACTTTTCTGAAACAAACAGGCTGGCCCACATTTAAGCCACGTGTCACGCAGGAAGCAGTAAAGTGCTAACAAACTCTGCTCAGTGCATTGATAAGATTCCTCAGTGATACGTTTACATTTGAAGCTGTGCTGCAGCCTGAGTATTAGTAAGAACAGATCTGACACCGTTCTCCAGACAAGTAAACGTCTCTGCTTCTGAACCCTGAGCTCAGGACTATTCGCCACGAGTGAATCCTTCCAGCAGCTCGTGCTCGTACTGTAGCCACCGTTTTATAATAATCAATGGTCGAATGGACCCGATCTGGAAACACGAGCCAGGAGACCAGAATCAGTGAAAAAAGGTATAAGACCTCGGCTCTGTGACGAGGGGATGACAGGACTGAGCCGGGCTGGATGTGGCAGGTCCGGGTGGTTGAGCTGGTTTCCATGTAATGCTCAGAGGGGATGACTGGTAACAGGTTTTGGTGAACACACACAGACGGAACCAACAAACGTTACCGAACAGGGTGGAGAAAACACACACGGGTCTGTAATACAAACACAAGCCGGCCCAGCTAACAAACTGAGCTAACAGCAGCTATAGCGTGCAGAAGTTTAGTTTACCGTCCATCGGGAAAAATGGAAAACATTTTCGATTTGGGTTTGTTTCAAGCGTATTGAACCTTCAACCATCACGACTGCAGAGATGTATAAAGTACTTAAGTAAAGGAGTTGAAGTACAAGTGCTATATCAAAAAACTGACTTGAGTAAAAGTTGAAGTGTTCTTTAAACACCATACTGAAGTGCAAGTACTCTGCAAGTACACTAATGTTTTGTACTTAAGTATTGCAAGAAGGTGGCATAGAAGTATGTGAAAAAAAGGTTACTCAAGTACTAAAAGTAAAAGTACAAGTACTGTTGTTTATATAATTTCAAATATTTATTAAGGCACAACTTCTAATGTTACAGTGTTACAATGTTCATGGTAGAGTTCTGTGATTTCCCATGGTCTGTGAATGCGTCTGAATGAATGCAGAGCGAGGGGGCGGGGCAGCAGGTGAGAGAGCGCACCTGGGTGAGTCAGGTGTGTGACGTACGGCGCACGAGCGAGGTTGATGTGAGACCGGGACTGTTCAGTTGGTTTTTTGTCGTGGTTCCGGCCGACAGTCACCGAGTCCTGGAACCAAACCGTTCAGCAATAAATGCAGTTTGTTCAATATCGCCTCGTCATTCATCACGTGTCCGGCTGGACGCTACAATAGTAACGAGTAACGACTCAGCACATGAAAAATGTATCCGAGTAAAAGTATTAAATTCATCAAAAATATGTAGTGCAGTAAAAGTGGAAGTTGGGGAAAAAAATAATACTCCAAAAAAGTACAGATACTGCATTTTAGTACTTAAGTACAGTACTTAAGTAGTTCCACTTCATTACTATACATCTCTGCATGTCTATCCCCAACCCTCAGCTTAGTCCAAAGTAGAGTCAACAGAAGCTTTAAAACTTTAATGACGTACAGAAAAAACAACCTAAGGCAGCTGAGGAATCCAGCAGAAACGTACTGAACATAAATCCAGATCTGAGAAAGACTAAAGCTCCAAAGAACACACGGAAGCCGAGTCACAAATCACAGGTGGAAACGAATCAGGGAGGATCAGATCATCGAAATTCTTGGAGACGACGCCCGAAGAAAAAATCTTTCAACATGAAACATGAAGTGCTAAACACGCTGACTCATGACTCATGGTGGTTTGATGCAGTTGTGCGATTCTCGCAATCAGTCAAACAGTTTGTGGCAGTGCAGGTATGTGCAGCTTGTTATCTGTCGGCCTGCGATGGAAGCAAAGATGCTCTGAAACCAAAGGCCGGTATGAAACGGCACAAACACTTCCCGTCGTGTTTGCGCGTGGTCACCTTCCACCCTCATTACCTCATCCCGCGTGGGGATGTTGCGGATGGTTGAATGCAGATTGTCACGTTACACGATCGGTAGATAAATTTGTTGCCAGATCTCATGAGAGTTAAAAATGCTCTTGGGCGTCGTTTTCTTTGGAAGTTCAGCTGTTCACGTTGTAATATTTGGCTCCTCTTATTAATATTGTCTGTGCTGTTTTGGACTACGGCCTCGGTTCATGGGGAGTTTTGTGTTGCGAGCTACTCTGTGCTCTACACTTTAAAACATGTGTACAACTTACATTTGTATCAGTGATGCGGGTCCATGTTTGATCGACCTGCACGGACCGACGTTTTAAACCAACCCACCCGAACTCGGATCGCAGCAAATAATTGTGAAATGTTGTACCCGACCCGCTTCCTGACCCGCATTTTAAAAAGTAGTCTGTACTTTCTCTACCTCCTGTAGAGCTGCCAGTTATTCAGCCAAAGTTTGTGTATTGTCTACTATATAAATCACAAAACTGTACTCGGCATCTTTATTTCAAACGACCCGACCGACCGCGACCCGAATATCATTAAAAATATTGTTTGGTGACTCGCTCGCTTAATTTGGATCAACCCACACGTCACTGATTTGTATATAAAGGTATTCACTACAACCGCTTCAGTTTCACGTGAACAAACTGGCTGAAACTGACGGCGAAAAGTGCCGATCGCTCCAAACTCAACAACTTGACTCGTGATCCGTGAACTCACAGAACATTTTGACGTAACTGACAACGTGAACGCACTTATATACTCAAAGAAGTAAGAGCAGGTATGGAAGTACGCAGAGGAACAAAGAACAGAGGCTAAATGTTGGTGTCGTCCATTTTCAGGCCTTACCCACAACCGAGACAGACACAGGTCTCAGAGTTCTCCTGGTCCGAGGGGTCGATTAGCTCAGTTCGTAGAGCATCCGCCCCAAGTACAAGTCCATGCCGTAGCGGCTCAGGGTTTGAATCCGACATGCTACGTCATTCCTCATCTCTCTCTCTCTCCACATTCCAGTCAGTCTCTATACATAATAAACAATAAACTTAAAAAAGGCCAAACAAATATCTTTAAAAATCGGTAAGCTTTCATTCTAGATTGTCTTCGGCTTGTGGCTACGATATCTGAAGCGTTCCCGGTGAGGTTTGGACAGACCAAAACAGTTGCATAGCCGTGACGTGACAGAGACGTGCTCGGTGGGGTTGTATTAAAAAAGTCCAATGCTAAACTGGTGGAGTTTATCCATCTGACTCATGGAGGCGTTCAGCATGACTTCAGCATTGCGTGATTCAACATAACGCAAATCCATCCTGCAAAAAATAAAAAATAAAAATACAACCTGCCCTTTGTATGAATTTCTAATCTCGGTGTGAGATAAAATAATCGATGTGATGACTCTGCAGGTTTGTATGTTCTTACCTCGTTGTATTATAACCGCTAACACCGCAGTGTTTGGATATCTGAGTAGGCGTCAAATGAACAGTTACTCAAACTGGATTAACCGGATTGGATGTCACCTCCTGCATCTTGACTTACACTGTTTACTTTATCACTAATCCGACATTCACGCCTAACCGCAGCGATTGTGTTTGGAGGAGTGACGGGAGCTTTTGAGCTTCTGTCCTCTGTCGCGTTTCATGTACAACAACAATGAGTGAAACACCATGAATGTCTTCGTGGAGAGACTTGCTAAGATTCATCATGTCCACGCTGGTTTCAGACAGTTTGAGGAGGCACAACCTGAAAATTCACAAAGTGGCCTGGCCGGAGATGGGATGACGCATGCAGGTACAACGCAGCAACGCAATGATCAGTCAGTGTGTGGCCGAGCAGTGAGCCGGTTCTTCTGCCTCGGAGGCTGCTGAGCCTGGTTGCATTGCCCATTGCTTGTCCAGCTCCTGTTCTGGCACGACACCGGCTCCAGCTCCCTGCCAGTATTCCCTGCAAACCTCCTCGTCCTCTTTACTGTCCATCAGGAAACTCTGTAAATCACAGAGAGTTGAGGTGGAGCAGCCGGAGAAACATAATAATTACCATCACAACTACATGTTTACCTCCGACTCCATCGTTAGACGAGTTTTTGCATTATTTTAACCCAACGTACAACGCCGCTGTTCTGGCTCCACAAGGGTGGAATGAGAATCTCTCTTTTATTATCGTGCTTAATTAACTAATTAATGCAGCACTTGAAGCGATGCAGCAGATTTGATGTACTTGATTATTTGAGGGTTGGATCCGTGTCAGTAAAAGTAAAAGCAGCTGGTCACATGATCAAACTGATTTTGAATGTCGTTCACTTACTATTTAAAATACTAAATAACTCCAGACTGTGTCTGTTACTGTTTTGAGTTTGTTTCTGTGTTTCCTGTTTTATTTTGTAGGTCCACCCTGTCTTCCTGTCTTGTTTCCTTCCTTTTTTTGATTAGTCTGTCCTGTCTGTTTAGTTCCTGTGTTTCCTCGTCTCTCGTTGTTTGTTTGGTTCTCTCTGTGTCTTCCTGTTTTTCTGGATTTTGGTTTATCTGTATCTTATCTTTGGTTTATCAGTTTTTTCTGTCCTTTGGTTTTTGGAGTCCTGCTCCTTTGTGTTCATCCTTTGTCGTTTTTATTTGGTTATTAAAATTATCTTTTGGGCACCTTCACCTGCAATATGGAAACCACCCGACATCATGTGATGTTGTATTAAGTTACATCTCTTCTGAGAATCAGGTGAAGCCAGTCGATAAACATTGTTCGAAACCATTAGACACAAACTAAAGGAAACTATTCTGCAGCTCAGACAGATTTGAACTTTTCAGGCCAAATGTGAATCATTTACCGTCTTCAACCTCTTTCCAACATCCACTGGAAGCTCATTTTCACCCAGCCAACCACCTATCTGGAGCTTGAGTGTTGTTCACTTGCTATATTAAATATTAAATACCGTGTTTCTTCTGCGACCGTGACATGTTTCTCCTCTTAAAACATTTTGTCCTTGAACAGAAACCTGTGCATCAACATTGCTCACATGCTCTCTCACTAATTTGCCTGTAGAAACAGCCCCGTCCGTCAAACATGCTAAAGAAGATAGGAGCTGACATGAAGTTCTGTCTGAACATGCTTAAAGGAGACGTTAAATGTTCCACACAGCTCGTCAGTTTGACAAAGTTATGAAAGCCGCTGAGACGCTGTTAGATAATCTGACGAGCCTCTGTGAGCCCGGTATGTAAAAGCACAACCTCTGCCGGTAAATGTAAATTAGAGTTAGTATAGTTTTGCATATCTTCCCTCAGCCTCATGTGGGTTCACTGCGGGTGTTCCTGTTTCATAAAACACGCAGATTGGTTTAACTGGTGACTCTGAATGAGTCGTAGGCGCCTCTAGGCTCCATGGCAACCTTCTAATAAAGCTGATGCACGGATGGAAGTTCATACGTGAACGCGTTCTTCACTCAGACTCTGACAGTCGCGTCATTAACGGCAGGAAATGGTATTGTTTGAAATGTGAGGAAGGGGACGGGGCTGAATGTCGGCGCACATGAAGACGCTGAAGGAGCGAGGAGGCAGTTAACTCCTCACATGACCACGTATCCAGGTCACCGTGTGTGTGTGTGTGTGTGTGTGTGTGTGTGTGTGTGTGTGTGTGTGTGTGTGTGTGTGTGTGTGTGTGTGTCCGTGCTTTCACAAGCTGTCATTCATTCATCAGGTTCAGGTTATCGTCCTCTTTTATTTCAATAATAAAGTATTAAATTACTTTGCTTTAGCCTTTTGGCCACAGCTGTGTTCAGAGAAAATCTCTAAAAACCCAAAACAAAAAGAAGTAACCCTCCGTTCAGCGCCTGCAGACAATGACACAATGTCAGTTATTGTGGTTGGAGCAGGGGCGGTCGTGACACCGACTCAAGCCCAGCTCGGCGTCTGTCTTTCAGCCTTTAATTTCACCAACCACTAAAAGTCAGTCCCACATTTACTCTTGTCCGGCGGCTTCTTGCTCGCTCACTCTCTCCGTCAGCGTCCCCCTGTCGCTCTTCTTGTCTGACTTCATGTCCATACATGCCGCTGAGCCCAGTTACATTGTCTGCGTGTCCAGCTCCTGTTCTGGCACGACACTGGCTCCAGCTCCCTGTTAGTATTCCCTGTAAACCTAACAGCAGCTACAGTTTACTTCACTTGTCCATCAGGAAACTCTGTAAATCACAGAGAGTTGAGGCGGGGAACATTTTCTCCATGAAATATGATCCAGTTTCACCAAAATCAGTGCAATAGTTGGTGTTTTGTGACTTCAGCAACAAAAAATATTAAATATACGAAAGTATCCTTTAATACGACAGCAGTGAATGTCCTAAAAATGACAACTGCATTAGCATGTGGTGATCACAAATGATTTGAACCCTCGGTGTCTGTCTCAGGTATTTTTACGACACCAGCAGCGGCATGTTGAAAAGATTTTATAGCTGTTGATTCTAACAACATGTTAACATTGACCTGTGATCTTTATCTTTATGTTTCTACCTGACTGATAACAGACGGTTCACTGTGGAAAAGTTGAAGATGCTTCAGCTCTTTATAAACTTAGCTGTGTGTCACTTCCACCGTTTAATATTTATTTACTTATTGTGTGACTGTGACTTTATTCCAGTAACTCACGGATGATTGGTTAATCATCTTCGACATAATAAAATCATAATAACACATATGCAAACACTCACACACACTTGTTGATTATAGGATGAAGCTCATTCACTGACAGCGAGCAGCTGAATTTATTATGAGCTGGTGTTTTTCCTGAAAGCAGCTGAGTCATGCTTAAAATTTCACTTTGTCCTATGCTGTAACTGTCGTATGTGACCAAATACCTGCAAAATGAATGACGTTCCCATCATCCTGAACTAAGACAGTAAACAGTGTCAAGTGTGGGAATCCTAAAATCTGATGTAACTTTGTGATATTTGCTGCTTTTATTTACCTTTTATATTTTACATTCACTGTTACAGTGTAAAAATAAGCTTCATTTCTAAAAATATAAAAAATCTTTAAGTTTAGTTCATCAAACAAATTAAGACCAGATATATTTAATCAATTTGAGCCTGTTCCTGATTGGTTAAAATGTGCCACATGGTAAATATTTAACCAGTTGTCTATTAATCTTCATTCTTCAGGATGTTAATGTCTCACAGAGCCTGCTTCAGCTCATCCTTTTGACTTATGGCTCTGATAAACCCAGCGTACACCACCACCACCTCAAACAACAGTCAGACTAGCTAGTGAAGGAAATGGAAGATTTAGCAACTAACAAGCCGAATAACCAGATCTAAAAGGAGATTTAAAAATACATCATTAACAGCAGCACTGGTATCAGTTGGTGTTGTTGTAATGCTTATCTTACAGCAGCAGTAGCTCGGTAGTAGCTGTGGCTGTAAACATGCAGATTGTGTTTCATCTGTCAGACTTTGGCCTCGAGTCACGAATGAATTATTTATTACAAACTCTGTTACATCCTCCAGTGACCACATGAGTTTATTATTTACAATGTGGTGTTATTGTGGAAAAAAAACTAGAAAATTCACGCTGAAATTTTGAGAGTGACTGAGTGGACTGTTGCCAGGGGTCTTAGCATGTTAGCAATTAGCATGTATTTAATTCTAAGTGGCTAATGCTAAATTTAGCATTGGCTGCTAATGTTAGCAATTAGCATGTCTTTGCAGCTAACGCACTAGCTGCTCTGCCGTCTCTGTCATTTTAGACAGACGAGTTCAAATTAAGTACCAATAACTGCTAAAATGGCCGCCGCCGGGCTTCTGCCTGCCGGCCCTAATCAGCAGAGCAGTTACTGCACCTGTTAGAATGTCAGTTGGAAATGCTGACAGAGAGAGAGAGAAAATGCTGAGACCACCCCTCGAACAGGAAGGATTTCTGGACAAACCGTATTTCCAATCATTGAACCGAAATCACTGGGAGCATCCTGAGCCCTTCCTGAACGTCTACATAGTTATTTTGTGTTGATAAAGTGAAGAAATGTGACCTTTAGAGCGATTCAAAGAAACGTTACTTCTGCTTTCCTCCAGAAATGTTCCCGCCTTTTTAACATGGCAGTCTATGGGGCTGTGGATGGGTGTTGGTGCCGCATCTTTGTGTGTTACGCCAAAACTATAAGGCTGACAGCTTTAACAGACGAATGTGAGTGAGAAGACAAATTTTCCTACGTTTCTATGTATAAATCATGTCTGTAGTGGGGCATTTGAGGCCACGGCAGTCGAATACGTTTTATTTTTTCACTGATTTTTCTCTCTGCTCCTCACTCTAGCTGATGATGTCATCCACTGTAGCTCAAACATTCCGCCACATACACACCCATTATAAACCCAGAAATCTGAGTAAAAACCTGCTCAACTTTAAGCCTTGATAGTTTAAAAACGGTAAAAGCTGTCGATGAGTGAAGTGAATCCCTGAAGAGAGGGCAAGAGTACCTACATTTTAAAGTTTAAATGAAGTCTCTCGGTGACAGTATGCCAGAGCAGTTCATTGTTGAAAATGTCACTAATATACGTCTTAAAATGATCAGATGAAGGTCGACACTAAACATCTGTTTCCCTGCCGATGTTTAAAGGTCACATCTGATTATTTACTCACATTTATAACTGAGACAAATCTATTTTAATTTAATTAGTTTCATTTAATTCGTCACTGTTGTATTTAAAGACTTTCCAGTGATCACCAACTCAAACTGAAAGACATAAAGAGGAACTAGGTCAAACAAAGCAAGCTCGTTCTTTTTAAATCCTTCTCTGCTCGAAGGCAAATTCTGTTGTTTAACACAGAAATGTGTTTTTGTGCCTCCTGGTCCTGATCCGATCCGATAATTCCCCCCGCCTCCGAAGCCGTCCAGCGACACTCTACAGCTTAGCTTACGCTGAGGAATAAAACATGGTGGGTGAATTCTTTTCTATTAAAGTTAGTTTGAATTCGAGCTTTGTCGGAGCTCTGGGGTTAGCAAGTTCAGCAGACTGAGGGATTAGGGTGTGTGTGTGTGTGTGTGTGTGTGTGTGTGTGTGTGTGTGTGTGTGTGTGTGTGTGTGTGTGTGTGTGTGTGTGTGTTTGACCCGTGGAGGTCACGGGGGTCAAACATGCGTCTAGACATGTTCATGTGTGCTGACACGCTGTGTGTGTGTGTGTGTCTTTGTGAGGACCAGCTTGAGTTTGTGAATGAGAACTTTTTGTTCAGCTCTCCATGAAAAACCACAACCGCAGCACTAAAGTCAGGACTGTGGCTGCAGCGTGAAGTCGTCGTCTCACGGAGCAGTTTGCAATATACAAACCTTCACATGCACTGCATGCCACGTCAGACCGGGACCTCTTACTTGTACAGTAAATATGAAGCTACCACAGCTTAGCTTAGCATGCAGGAACAATTCTGTCCAATGTAGAGGAACAAGAAGAAAGTCCAGGAAGTTTCTGGTTCCTACCAGAAATAGTTTAACACTGGCATATTGTCATTTTAACCTTAACACATTACCAGCCTGATATAAAGTCACAGTAAGCTTTATAAAGCTCCAAATCAAAACAGAAGTTATCTCACGTCATGGCAATTTCCATACAGAGCAAGTTTAGACTGTACTCTACGATTCCCACCATGGGCGAGCACAGCGGTGTCAGTGGCGAGGAAAAACTTCAGCTCATCTGTTGTGACCAGGACCACAGGAGGAGGCGCAACCACAATCCTGATGTAGACGTAGCCACTAGTGACGTGTCGATCGCGAACAGGACGGTTCAAAGAGACGGCGCCGGTCCGCGAGCCGTTAAGTTGCTGTAAACCCAATGAAAACAATCGGCTACAGCAATTTACTGATATTATGTCATTTTTTATTTTTGAATACTTATATACTAATCATAAGTCAAAACAGTGCTTAGACCAGGTCCACAAACGCTCCACGTCTTGTTCAGAAGTTCAGATTAATGCATGTGAAGAGTTATCTACGGTGGCCCTGAAGTGCAAAACACAACAGCAAATTCAAAAACACAATAGCAAATCACATAACACAACATTCGATGTGTTATTCGATTTGCTGTTGTGGTATTTGATTTGCTATTGTGTTATTTGATTTGCTGTTGTGTTATTTGATTTGCTATTATGCTATTCGATTTGCTGTTGTGTTATTCGATTTGCTGTTGTGTTATTCGATTTGCTGTTGTGTTATTCGATTTGCTATTGTCTTATTCGATTTGCTGTTGTGTTATTCGATTTGCTGTTGTGTTATTTGATTTGCTGTTGTCTTATTCGATTTGCTGTTGTGTTATTTGATTTGCTATTATGCTATTCGATTTGCTGTTGTGTTATTCGATTTGCTGTTGTGTTATTCGATTTGCTATTGTCTTATTCGATTTGCTGTTGTGTTATTTGATTTGCTATTATGCTATTCGATTTGCTGTTGTGTTATTTGATTTGCTGTTGTGTTTTTTCATTTGCTGTTGTGTTTTTGAATTTGCTGTTGTGTTTTGCACTTTAGGGCCACTGTAATTATCAGGCTCCAAGACACGTGCACAAACTCATCACAATTTATCTTATGGGACCACCTGGAAGTCGAGGTCTTCTCATCTCGGCTGTAAGTTTCCCTCCTTCGATCAGCTGTCTCTCTCTTTACGACACATAAACACTTCACAGTCTAAAGTCCACGCTTTACTCTCTTTACAGTCACTTTGTATGTTTTCCTCTGACTGTGTCGTCAGTCATCGTGACTCTGCATTCTTGTAGTCTTCCACTCAAGGACACAAATGTTTGTGTTACAACCTGCTCAACAAACACAACACGCTTCAGCCTTCACTGTTATGTGAACACAGACACACACTGCTGTCATGTAGAAAGTTTCTCATTTCTCACTTGTTGTTTCTTGTTCACATATTTGTCTGAAATATGTGTTACCTCCCTGTTACTCTGTAACGCTGCAGCGCTGTGATCCATTTTGCCAAAGGCAGACATGCGTGTCTGGGCTGTTGCATGTAGGTGAACATGCCGTACTTTTGTAACATGCAGGAAGCAAACAGCAGCATTGTGCACGCAATGCAATGAAAACATGAAAATGAAAACTAAGATGTGATAAACTAGAATTATCCTTTAAAGAGTCACCTTCTTTTTTTAAATTTCTGTTTTTGTCCAGCTCCTGTTCTGGCACGACACCGCCCCTGTTAGCATTCCCCCTTGCTCCTTTGAATCTTTACGTTGTCTTTATCCAAACATAAAGAAAAGAGAGATCAGCAGCTTTAAGGTTTGAGCTCACGTCACATAGAGACAGAGGAAAAGTCAACATGGAGCAGAGTGGCTGCTTTGAGGTGACAGATGACGGCAGATTAGTTTCCTTTGTGTTCATCTGTTAGTCTGTTTCAGTCCCACCTGGTGATCGGCCGGCTCGCTCTTTTGTCTCGTCTTTCTTTCCATCCAGACGAGAAAAAGCCAACAGAGTTGCTAAGACAACGTTTTATAAACACTTCTGTTAACGAGACTCGAGTCTGTCACTGTCACGAGCGCCACAGGCCTCAGAAAGGTTACGCAACACTCAAGGTGATGGCGACAACTCACAGAGTATCTGGACACATGGTCAGAGTCAAATATAGATTTCAAAATAAACATGATTTTAATAAACAAGTTGCAAAGACCTCTAACAACCAGAGCCTAAGTTTCAAGATACAAGTGAACATTTTCTTCAAGACAGAAGAGTTTACGGATGCTTCGTCGGTCAATATGCAGCTGATTGTGTTAGAGCAGAATTACAAAGTCAAGGACTGGAATACCTTGAGAATATCCCCCTTTGAACCTTAAAAAAGTTTTGAAATTCAAGTGAACCAGAATTGTAAAAATCAATTCCCATCCCTATAACCAGGCTGGTTTCAGGTTTGGACACGAGCTGAACAAAACTTTATACAATTTAGTTTCCACTTTGATTGGACAGAATCTGGCGTGCTCGGCTCAGTCTCGCCTTCTCTACATCTCCACGATACTGCAGAAAGCAAACATACGACAGAAAAAAAAAAACAAAGGAAACTAAAAGTTCATCTGGTTTAAATAAACTCATGAAACTCATGAAACTCATACCACAGAATTAACTTTGAGTGCTGGTCACAAGTCTGGAACGAGGCCAGAAATGTTGACAAGAAAATACTAATCACTGTTACATAACGCACACACACACACACACACACACACACACTCACACACACACACACACACACAATGCATTTTTATAGACAAAAGAAAGAAACGGCAGAAGCATCAAAGGTTTGTTACATAACATGAATGAAACGTCATCTACTGTAAAACAGACCGCAGACCACCCGAGCCGCCGAGCGCCCAGAAACAGACGAACACTTTGTAAACTGTTTGTGCGGTGACTGACAGAAACTTGGCGGCTGTTTCTTCTTCACATGATGATTCTCTGTCCTGACTTTGTTTGTTGAATTCGATCTTTAAAATTTAAATTCAAAACTCTGATTTAATATTTTTATTGTTTTTTTGCTCAGTTGTATCTTTGTGTTTCCATGTCGCTTTGATTTGTCTCATTGTAAAACACTTTGTAACTCTGCTTTTCAAAAATTCACCATGAATCTCGTGTGTCGTCTTTTTATTTCTGATGGAAGCTTTTTCAATCGTTACTGGTTTCCCGCTTCCTGTTTGGTGCTGGAGAAAGCGCAGCTACCTTCTGATAATATAAAAAATGTTAAAATGACAAATAACTAACAAAATAATCTTAATCTGTCACATTTTACTATACAGTGAAAGGTTTATCATGGGGGATACGTTCTAAAAATAACCCGCAATAAACGAAATCTGCAAAGTTTTACAATTATTCTACATGTTTTAAGGCCGTAAAACCCCTAACCACACACTTTATACACCTTTATACACGCATTTTGTACAGTACTACTTTAATCAGGACGCAGAACACAATGTTCATACTGTAATAAAAAATATGCAAAATTACACACAAAAAAAATCCTCGAAACAGCGAGTCTGCGAAAAGTGAACCGCGATATAGCGAGGGACGACTGTAAACTAATTAACGGAGCTTGTATAAAAACAATATCAGACCCGAGGTCGTGCTGTTATATTGAATATCAGCACGGCGCGCTGTGACTATCAGTATGATAATGAGTATAACACGACTAAATGAATAAATATTAATGTCTGTAAGATCTTAAAGCATAACTAACATATTTCTGTGTTTTCTATTTGTCGTCTTTGATTCTTCCCGGCAGCTTGAGTTCTGCTGAGCAAAGCGTCACGTCTGATAATCCCCGTCAGCAAAGCGTTACACGTCCACCAATCAGCCGCGCCTCTGCACAAAGACACAGTATTACATAATCTTATTTATGTAATATTTTAATCCAATTGTCAACAGACGCCGAGTGAACCAGACTGAGAGGGAGGAAGGGGCTGATTCCCACAGTGTTACAACAGTCGGCAGCACGTCTGAGCCCACTGCGATTATTTTCTGACTCTTTGGGGTCAAATGTGTCAAATGTTGCAGTTCAGAAACACACAAACAAACACACCTCGTGCTGTTACGTGTTTGTTTAATCCGTACTTAAACAGAAATGTGCAAAACATGCTGGAGCTTCAGACTCCTGCGCTTCTTTTCGTGTTTGGTTTCGATCAAACCTGAAAACTTCACCTGAGACTCGAGGCAGCTTTGCACGGTCACCGCTCTCTTTCACTGTTGTTGGCCGAGAGTGAAGTGCCGTGGACGTGTTCGTTAAAGGTTAAAGGGCTCATTGCAGACATAACGCGCGTCATGTGGACGCTTTGATAACGAATCAGCAGAATTCATTCACGAGTTGGGAATAAAAACAGAAGGCAATGATTTGCAAATCCTTCCTGACCTATATTCAGCAGAGCAGAGACAGGACATGTGAGGCTGTGCACGGTGCTGCAGCCTTGAGTCCACATTTCAGATTGTTGTTGTTTTAGATCGAGTTCCTAATTTAAGGTGCAGCCTTGAGGATCATGACTTATCTTCATGTGTGTTTTTGTGTCTGGAATCATTTAAAGGTTGCGTTCAGGGCTGAGTCTCGTTCGTTCATCGCAGCTCGTCTGTTGTCTCAGTTTAAAGCCTCTGTACCTCCCTGTGTCTCTGCCTTGTTTGAATCGGCTCCATGTTCCTGGAAAAAAGGGCAGAGGAGGAATGCTTTGTGTACTTTTAACCCTTCACAGGCCCTTTTGTCTGTTCATCCTCTGCCTGTGATCTCTGCTGTTGAAAGCAGATCCCGGTGACGTCGGCGCTTGAAGCGTTCACACGCAGACAAAGGAAAGCTTCCTGCACGGGATTATACCGTGACTCACCGCGGCGTTGGGTTTCCCAAAGGCTTCTTTAGATTCTGGCCGCTCGGCTTTCTCACTGGATCTGTTTATTTAAAACCTGAAGCGTTTCCTATCAGGTGTTAGGTTGCATTCGATGCTCAGTCTGATGTCGATGGAGGCCAAATATTCTCATGTGACGGTTCTGCAGTGAATGCATGTCATTGAAAGCTGCAGCTTTCTTAAACGTAACTTGTTGAGTGCACTAAAGGAGATGTACAGAAACATTTAGCAAAGAGGGGAGGCCGCCATCTTCATGTGGGTCTGCTTCCCATCCCCCACAGCAGCCTGCAGACTTTTGGGGACAGAGTTTTTACCGTGTGGTAGCTTCGACCTTCTGGAACTCTCTCCTGAGAGAGAACAGCTGTTCAACAAGGCCTGTGATCTAATTATAATACTGACAATTCATTTATTTATAGAGACACTCAAAGACACTTTATAGGAGATAAAAATCCTCCATTTTCCAGAGGGTTCAAGAGAGAAAGAAGGGTCTGTCGTCTGGTTCTTGGTCCTCATGGGTGGAGACAGTAGGTCGGCATGAGAGGACGGAGTGTGGTGGTGGAGCAGGTCTCTGACGTAGCAGGGTGTCTGGAGGACGAGGCGATGTCCATCAGGACATTTCGAGCTTCAAACCTCACGGTTCTGAAGACAGTGGGTTCATGTGCGGGTGTTATGGGTGTGTGGACATATGTTGCAGGTCTTTGTTTCATTGTTAGAGTTTTAAAAGACACATTATGATACACGAGAGCCTGAACCGGTTCCCACATGGGATTCTTCTCTGATGTCTCTGCTCTCATTTGTAACTATCAGATCCTGGTTTTGTGTTTTTTTAATTTAAATAGGGATAGATATGATGTGGCATAACAATTATCTACGGATGCATCGATGCATCAGGACGTAAAGACATAATTCGTACACAAGGCAATTCATAATGCTTTACAGAGGCAAGGAAAAACATTTGACATTAAGACAAACAGTAGCAATAGAAATAAAAAAAATAAAGAGATGAAAATTTAATTGAAAACATCAGAATGTCATTTAAAATCATTAAAACAGCAAATTTGAAAAAGAATTTAAAACATTAAACGAATCACTGGATTATGATTAAAAGAGCTCAGTCACGTGAAAAGAGAAAAGTCTTTAACCTGGATTTAAACGTGCTCAGAGTTGGGGCTGATTTCAGTCCTGCTGTTCGTTCCAGTTGTGAGCAGCTTAACTGCTAAATGCTGCTTCACCGTGTCTGGTTTGAACTCTGTGCTCCACTATCTGACCTGAGTCAGTAGATCTCAGAGCCCTACTGGGTCTATACTCTACTAACATGTCGTTTATGTATTGTGGGCCTAAACCATTCAGTGATTTGTAAACTAGTAGCAGAACTTTAAAACTGGGGTGATGTGTTCGGATCTCTTTGTTCTGGTCCAAACTCGAGCTGCTGCGTTCTGAATGAGCTGCAGCTGTTTGAGTCCAGTCTAAAGACCATTACAGGAGTCAAGTCTACTGCAGATGAAAGCATGGATCAGCTTCTCCTGATCTGTTTAACTCCGGATATGTTCTTAAGTTGGTAGAAGCTGTTTTGGTGACTGATTTTATGTGACTGTTGAAGGTCAGATCTGAGGTTTCGGACTTGGTCTTTAGTTTCCAGAGACAGTGACTCAAGATGTTTACTGACAGCTACCCTCTTTTTTTTATTGCCAAAAACAATGACCTCAGTTTTTTCTTGATTTAATTGAAGAAAATTTTGGTTCATCCAATTTTTAGACAGTTACACAGTGACTCTATAGGACTGCAGTCATCCCGGGACTGCGCACGATATATCTGTGTGTCATCTGCATAACTATGATAGTTGACATTGGAATTCTGCAGAGTTTGACCCAGAGGCAGCTTAGGCTGAACAAAAGGGGTCCAAGAACTGACCCCTGAGGAACCAGGTAATCTGGCTCTGCTTGTTGTTCACGCTGCTGCAGGCAGAAAGAAAAAACAAACACATGCAACATGTTTTTCATGTTTGTGTTACATGCTCGTTATCCTGCGGTTGCTTGGTTGCGTGTCAGCTGACATGGCTGAAGGCGACGCGCTATCGCGATGATCTGTGCGACTGCCTCCGGCTTATGTAAGTGCACAGCTGCCCTGCATGCCATAACACATTCACAGATCCACAGCTGCAGGGGGACACTCGAGTCATCTTTCATCCCCACGCAGGCGAAACTGTCTCACTGACATATAGACAGCTGATCCGTTACATAACGGTTCCATTATTTCACTGCGGCAGTCACATTTTTCAGCCGAGCTCGCGGCACGCCTCGATCTGCAGACGATGAAAGTCGGCCTGAGTCTTTTGATGGATTGCCGTGAAGCTATATGCAAGACATTCACGATGCCTGGAGGAGGAAACATGTTTAATCTAGGTCAGACGTTTCCCTTCGCAGCCTCCTCTGAACATCTTATGTCACCCACATGAGATAAAGTAGCAGGATTTGCTGAGTCTGAGTCTCCATGGGTTCCTGCTGCAGGTCTGAGGTGTCTAAGACCACCCGGTTATTCAGAATAGTTTTATTTGAACAATCCTTTATTTATTAAAGGTCTTTAAATAATCACATTTCTTTGCATACATGAATATATACATGTGATTCTGAAGTTATTTCTGTTGAAACATGAACGTCCATCTCACCAGTCACAGCGTTGTGTCTCATGGTTTAACTTCCTGAACAGACTCTTTAGTTCTACGTTATTTCTACATTCAGGGTTCCCACGGGTGCTTGAATTCCTTGAAAATGCTTGAATTTCAATTCAGTGTTTTCAAGGTTGTAAAAATGCTTGAATTTTTTGTGAAGTGCTTGAAAATGCTTGAAATTTGTGTGATGTCTATCTCAATAAACCAAGAGGAAACAAAAATGTTTCCTAAGCGGCTACGCGCTTGATCCGATGCCTTTACATGCAGAACTCAGTTATCATACTCGCTTGGTGTTCTGCAGAGAAATAACAGTAGACTACTATCCACACCTGTTGGTCACTGTTATTGCGCTATGGTAGTTACACAATACACCGCTCACAAGCTGAGAATACAAGCCAATTCACAATTAGTTAAAAATCAAAACAGTCAATCTACCACCATATGAAATAATGCTAATTAGACCCATATTATTATGCCATACAGTGGCACCGCTGCGCTTCCCATGACCATCATGGCAAACACAACTAGTAGGCTACCTATTTAAAGGTGCTGGGAAAATGGAAAAACTGGTGCTTGAAGGTGCTTGAAAAGTGCTTGAATTTGTTCATGAAAAAGGTGTGGGAACCCTGCACATTGTCCAATAGCTGATTTCTTTAGATTTTGCGACCTTTGATCGTCCTTTAAGCGCATTGACAATACAAAACATCGTCTACAACGTCACCAACGTCTGAAGAGCTGCTGTGAATCTCTCTAATTTAAAAGACGTTGATCTTGGATCAGGCTGCTCAAACAACCCACCTGTCAATCAAAGCGTCCCCGCTCTTAATCCTGCATAACTTTAATCCTTAATATAATGTGAACAGGTGAGTTGTATATAAATTCACCCTCAGTACAGTTGTCATGAACGGGGAAATTAGCTACAGAGACCAAAACTGTTTTTTGTACCAGGCTGTAAACATGTTTATTTCTGCTGTGAAACATGGGGACTAATGGAGACTGACTCACTTCTGGAGCCAGCCTCAGGTGGACGTTAGAGGAACTGCATCTTTTGGGAGGTGTAATATAATAAAAACATAGTCTGTAAATTATGTAAACCCGATGATCCGGGCTTTTATTTTTCTGAATTTGTCCTTTATCTAAATATAAAAACAAGAAAGTTTCTGTGACCAGCTGTTTTCCATTAAACATATAAAAACCTTTTCAAGGCATTCTCTGAATGTTTCCCTTGAATTTTTCCATACCTTGCCGTGTATGTCGTCACGGTGGACTGAGCCTCACCACCTGTGACAGTCTTTTATCTTCTCCTCACTGATTGGCTCCCTGTTTTGAGCCGTGCAGATTTCACCCAATCAACAACGCGACTGATGAGAAAAGTAACTGTGCAGTAAGCGGTCAGCTGTGTTGCATCATGATGGAAAGAGCCAGAAACCAGAGCCGTGTAGACGTGAGAGTTGTGTCAGGTGGTCGGAGGAGGGTGTGCTGCTGTCAGCTGACGGTGAAATAAATGTAATAAATACACAAAGTGTTCAATGAAGGAGAAAAGACGGTAAAAATAACACAGCTAAATTCAAACTGTCCTTAACTGGAGTCATAAAAAATAAAACATCTGCACAATATTTATTAAATTTTCCATATAAAGTTGAGTACAATGTGCAAAAAGGGATGTGCATGCCAACATGCTAAAGCTTAATGAATATATTGATATAACGATGAAAACTGAAGGAGTTCATCCTGAGGGGAACATGAATATATCTACCGATCTTCTCAACAGTTCATCCAAAAGTTATGGAGATATTTAGATCCAAAAACTGAACCAAAAATGTCCACCTGCTGGTGGCACGAGGTTAAAAATCAGGGAAGAGGGCTGTCAAGTCATTTGGGGGTTCATCCTCTGGGAACCATGAATGCCTGTACCAATCCACTGAGCACACGTTAAGACATTTTGCTGATTGATTTAAAGCTTTGACCAGCTGGTGGCTCTAGTCACAAAGTTAAAACTCAGGAGCCTGTTAAGTCATTTGGGGGTTCATCCTCTGGGAACCATGAATGCCTGTGCTAATCCACTGAGCACACAATAAAACATTTTGCTGACTGATTTACAGAAATGACCACCTACTGGCTCTCGTCACAAAGTTGAAAACTCCGGAGCCTGTTAAGTCATTTCTGGGTTCATCCTCTGGAAACCATGAACGCCTGTACCAATCCACTGAGCACACGTTAAGACATTTTGCTGACTGATTTACAGAAATGACCACCTACTGGCTCTCGTCACAAAGTTGAAAACTCAGGAGCCTGTTAAGTCATTTCAGGGTTCATCCCCTGGGAACCATGAACGCCTGTGCCAATCCATTGAGCACTAAGTATTAAGACATTTTGCTGATTGATTTACAGAAATGAACAGCTTCTGGCTCTCGTCACAAAGTTAAAACTCAGGAGCCTGTCAAGTCATTTGGGGGTTCATCCTCTGGGAACCATGAACGCCTGTACCAATCCTTTAAGCACACGTTAAGACATTTTGCTGATTGATTTAAAGCTTTGACCAGCTGGTGGCTCTTGAGGAAAACTCACCTAAATCATTTCGATTGATCCCCTGACGACCATGAATGTCTGAACGAGGTGGCTACAATCTCAGCTCAGACAAACTTTTAATTTTCATCACATTAAGGTCAGTTTAGGTCACCAGGAGAAGTTGCTGGAAAATTGACCGAACCCTCAGTTACACAAGGCTCAGCCTCAGGGGCAGTCTGTCTGAGAGAGGGGAAGTCGAGAGCTCCCACTCTGCCGACATTTAGCACAGAGGCCATGAATGCACCGTCACATGGACCGGTTCTGCAGCAGCTTCATGATGCTTTTCCTTCAGATATGTCTGCTATGTAACCGATAACACACTGACAGACCGACAGGTTACCACAACAAAGTGACAGTCACTGATCCCAACAAGCCCAAGTAATCTCACTTTGTTGGTTTTAGAGCCATCTGACTGATTGTGTGTGAATAACAGTTAAAAAGGCATTTATTATTATTATTATTGTTATTGTTTTTACTCATCGGTTCAGTTACAGAGGATGCAAATCTTCAGAAACATTCCTGTCGTGTTTTCAACAGAGTTTAGGTTTTGATGGGTGTGTAACTTCCTGTTGTGTATGCTTCATTTGTTTTCTCCAAACTGTCACTCACTTGTTTAAAAGTTCGTATCATGCACATTTCAGAATAACATATATAATTTATATTTCACTAATTCCTGCCCTGACAGCCTTCTTGATTTTAAAACAAACAAACAAACAAAATCTCTTAAATCTCAGCATTTATTTTAATTTTTGTGACGAAAAAAACAAATGAACGTGTCATTTTTGAAGTTAAGATTATCATTTAAGATCTAAACTAAAAGTAAATCAGTTTAACTTACAGGAAACAATCTGCTCAAACTTGTTTTACACAAACTTCCTGCAGTTAACGCGTTCACTGGGCTCATCGCTCAGTTTAGGAGTCGTTCTTTGTTATTGTTACACGCTGAAGATAATAATTATACATTTTATTTCATAGGTGTATTTCTGTCACTGTACAATAAATGAGAGTAAACAGCAAAAAACAGAAACAAACAAAAAGAACCATAAAGTATCAAATCACAAGAATACAATTAAATTACAATTACAAACAGGTTAAAACAGGATGGATGTAAAATGAAATATCCATAAAACATATTTATGTTTAAACAGACACTGACATATATTCTCTAATTTAATTATAAATATTAATTAATTCATGTGTAATCATCACTTCAGTGCTGAAGCTGCTTATTTAAACACACGTACACACTGCTGGGTTAGTCTATATTATATATTTATAATATTATAATACAACATAATTCACCTGTTATCTATATTTTATATGAAACAGCAGCTGTCACAGACATGCAGGGGAGTAAAAAGTTGAATATTTCCCTGAGAAATGTTGCAGGAAATAAGAAATAATCAAGTACCAGTAGCTCGGGTTGTCCTTAAGGAATGTGCATCATGTTTTATTGTTAAATGTCGTAATTAAAGTTCATTAAACTGATTTTTTTCTTCCTCTCTTTGTTTGCAGACGGCGGCCTCGTTACGTCATGACGTAAGCCATCTCGCGCGTATAAACGATCTTTGTTCTCTGCGCGGGTGAGGGAGGGGTGAGACGGGGGAGGGAGGGGGCAGGTACCCGCAGCGGGGTCGTCCCTGATTGGCCGGCGGGGCCGGGTTCGCGTCCCACGGTATCCACGGTATATAACGTGAGAGCGCACAGCGGCACACCGGAGACTCGCGCGGCACATGGTGGAGGAGGAGGAGGACGCGCGGGGGAGAGAAAAAAAAAAAGAAGCGTGAAGAGAAGCTGCGGGATGAATGCGTGAGCGGAGGAGAAGAGGAACGAGAGAAAGAAACAAAAGAGAGAGAGAGAGAGAGAGAGAGAAACGCACCATCACCAGGAAATATCTGTGAGTAACCTTCATCTTGGATCCATGACGCGCTGCGTGGGGCGCATGCGGGGCTGTGTGCGGGGACAGATGGTCACGCGTGAGCTGATCTGTGCGCAGCGGCTTTGTGTGTGTGTGTGTGTGTGTGTGTGTGTGTGTGTGTGTGTGTGTGTGTGTGTGTGTGTGTGTGTGTGAGAGCTCACACTGACGTCATGTGAGTGACACACGGACTCCCGGTGTTTCCTGTTCAAATAAGAAGTATCACTGCAGCGGTAAAGTAATCTATTACAAGTAAAAACCTGCAGGATTATGGATGCATTCATGTTGCAGCTGCTCTATGAACTTAAATAATAAATATATAGAATCATGTTTTGTAGTTCTCAGTGATCTGAGTCAAACATGCAGGGGACAAAAAATGTCGTTTAAATACCTCGGAGCTGTATTTAATCTGCAGTACTTGAGTAAATATACTCAGTTACATGCTTCTTTACTTATTCCTGATGAGTTCTGATGGGAAGACTACCTCTGAATATGATTTACATGTGAGTACAGTGAGTACTGCAGTATCTGCCTCTGAATATGATTTACATGTGAGTACAGTGAGTACTGCAGTATCTGCCTCTGAATATGATTTACATGTGAGTACAGTAAGTACTGCAGTATCTGCCTCTGAATATGATTTACATGTGAGTACATGCAGTATCTGCCTCTGAATATGATTTACATGTGAGTACATGCAGTATCTGCCTCTGAATATGATTTACACGTAAGTACAGTCAGTACTGCAGTATCTGCCTCTGAATATGATTTACACGTAAGTACAGTGAGTACTGCAGTATCTGCCTCTGAATATGATTTACACGTGAGTACAGTGAGTACTGCAGTATCTGCCTCTGAATATGATTTACATGTGAGTACAGTAAGTACTGCAGTATCTGCCTCTGAATATGATTTACATGTGAGTACAGTAAGTACTGCAATATCTACCTCTGAATATGATTTACATGTGAGTACAGTGAGTACTGCAGTATCTGCGTCTGAATGCAGCGGAGTGGAAGTACTCAGTCGGTGAGTACTCTGGTGACTGAGCTGTAATTAGTGTGTTTGTGATGCACGGAGCTCGTTAACATGACTCAGGTGTGTAACGTGCAGCGATGCTTCCTCAGCCTCAGTGTCTCCTCACAGACGCTCGTTTATTTACAGGCCTGAGGATTTCACAGACAGTTTCAGGGTTTCCACGGGTGCTTGAATTCCTTGAAAAGTGCTTGAATTTGTTCATGAAAAAGGTGTGGGAACCCTGCAGTTTTTATCGTCCAAACCCTGAAATATTCAGTCAGACGGAGAAAGTGTCCGGTCAGAGTGACTTTGTGATCGACGAGCTGTTGTAATCCTTATCTTGATTGACTGAGTCACCACGCTGCGGTTTTAAAGGACAGTTTCCAGATTCATTAAAGTCTCGTTAGCCGTCTGGCCGGTTGCAGATGGCAGACGGGCTCAGGCTGGTTTCAGGACGGCCTGGACGGTCGGTGCACAGTGTGTGAAGTATTAAAATAAGTTCAGCAGCTGGATGACGCCTCGGGCTTTGCAACACGACTCCTGTGAGATCTCAAACCCGTTCCTCTACATGGCTGCTGCTCAGGTCACATTTGGGTCACCAGTGGAAACCTGGACCTGCTCTCGAGGTCTTAAAGTGGGCTGAGTATTTATACGAACATGAGCCACAGAGGAAGTGTGTGTGTGTGTGTGTGTTTCCAGTCCACACACACACACAGAAGAAGTGCCGTGTCATCGCTGTCAGGTGTGTGTTGGTGTAAAGTTGCTCCCTGAGTTTCCTGGTGTGTTCCTGATCAAGAGGACGAACCTGCTCGGCACGTCGAGAAAGTGTTTGTCACCTGATGAAATGTAAACACGAGTCGACCTTCCCGTCGTAGATTCCAGGTGTGAAGAAACGACATTTCGAGGAGGGGGCGTTTGATTTGAGTTGAACCGGCGCACAGACGCTTTTTTCCAAGTGGAAATTATGGATTTTTCTGTGGTTTCTTACTGACGATAGCAGCAGCAGAGAGAGCGGAAAAAAACCTGAAGTAAGAGTGAGCGAGAGGTCAACGAACGGCTGACAGGCGTGACTCGTCAGTTTGAAGCCGGACAACGCGGAGTTTACAGAAAAACGTCGGGACGTGATTGCAGAGAAGTTTGAGCTGCAGATTCTTCCAAGGAAACAGCTGAGAAATCCAACAAACACAGAGCACAATGAGTCACTGCCCGAGGCTCCTTACTGTAAATCAGGGGTTGGTCACCTTTTCTTGGCCGACACACACACACACACACACACACACACACACACACACACTCTGTGTGTCTGCCAAAAGAAAGAAAGCAAAGGAAAATCCGTTATCCCGTCCACTCTGCTCCATCAGGAAACTGGGCCAGTAGGCCTGCACGTATTAGTGTACTGTCTATGTGTGCGCGTGTGTGTGTGTGTGTGTGTGTGCTTGAAACACACTCCAGTCTGGGCTCGGCTCCAAACTCCGCGCTGCCCTTATGTAACCCTCTTTATCTCACACCCAGCCTCCTCCCCCTTTTTTCTTTTTCTCAATCGTTCTCGCTGCTTCGTTCCTCTTTTCTTCTCCTCTTCACTTTGACTTCATGCCTGACTCACCGTCTGTCCGTCCGTCCATCTAAGCATGACTCTGCAGATTGTTAAAAGCAGCCGACACGTCTCCGTGCACCACCGCCCCGCCTCCGTGTGCACACAGTGAGCTCACGGGTCGACATCATGGTCCATATAATGTTGCACCCGGCTCTTGTCAGTCTGAGCCTCCCTCAGCTCGTTGCATTCAGCTGGTTTAACGTGTAGGCGTGCAGAGACAGACGGGGGGTTTGTTTCCCAGGAAAAATTTCAAACTTTCAGTTCAGTTTTATTTAAACGGCGCCAACACAGAAGTTTAGATGATGCAGTTCTGATAGACAGTAATCTTTACTCAGCAGTTCTCACCATGAGTAAGCGCTTATCGACTGTTTAGAGACGGACGACTGCAAGAATGCTGATAACTTTAAACTTCGTGATATAACTAAGGGTGGAAAGTTTCTGGTAAACTTCCTTTGGAAGTCCAAGATCCAAACATAAATCTAAACTTTAACTGTCTTCAACAGTCTCTGTGTGCTCTGGGCTCCAGGTACAGAGATCACCTGTGCAGGTAGAGGGGGCGTGGCCTCAGCAGCCCTGCAGTAAGCAGTGTGCTGTGTGCATGTCATGGAGGAATGCATGACATCTGGATGTTTTATTCAAGATGATGCTGAAACTGTATTTGAGTTCCCTGTTAAAGGGTAAATTCACAGTTTATTCCCGTTACTTCCCATGGTAAGTTTCCAACTTTTGAAAAAATTTCTGGAATTTTGCAGCCCTAGATAACTAATAGTAACAATTAAATAATAATTTATATTTGTCGTGGACGTTGCTCGTGCTCTGTGTGTCACGTTTGATGACCTGTTCCTCACTTTGGACGCTGTTCAGGGAAATACCTGAAATAAAAAATCAAATCATTTTGTAGTAAACATGTTTTTAGCACCGTCACCTCACAGCGAGATGGTTACTGTCCTCTCCGGGTGCTCCGGCTTCCTCCCACAATTCAAAGACTTGGAACCCAACAGGTTCATTGTTGACTCTAAATTGAGTGTTGAGTGTGAACGGCTGTTTGTTTCTATGTGTCTTGTAACCTCCAGCTCCACCGTGACCCTGATGAGGATAAACGTTACAGACAGTGGATGTTGACGAGGTTTAAGAATCAGCCTCACACAGCGAGGACAGAGTCGTCTTGTCTTTGCCTGGTGCTGTGAAATGTGAATCCTCGGGACAGTTTCCACGTCTCTCTCTTATCCCGTGATCGAAATGCTCTGAGGTCGGATATTTGTGGAAATCCGGCCTTTGGGGTTCGAGCGCGAGAGGCTCGGTTTCTCTCCGCTCAGCCTGAGGTTTTCCTCCATCCGGCCGGTGACACCTTTGTAAGACTCAGTGAATTAAACTCGAGAGCGGAGGTTCGCTTTGTTTGTGTAACGTGATCTGACTCCTGCTGACACGCCCTGTGTGTGTGTGTGTGTGTGTGTGTGTGTGTGTGTGTGTGTGTGTGTGTGTGTGTGTGTGTGTGTGTGTGTGTGTGTCTTGTATAATGTGATGTCATGTGAAGGGTTAGTCATAATTAAAGATGAGCCTTCAGTGATGCCCGACACGTTGTATAAATAATATAAAGCTACAAATGAGAAACTCTTCATCATTTGTTCTTCATCTCAACACACACACACACACACACACACACACACACAGTCATGCTCATTCGTACGTGTTGAGCCGCAGCATCATGTGTCTTTGTTTACCCGAGGTTGTGTTGCTATGCTAATCAACGAGGTCAGACAGGGGAAGTGTGTATTTATATATGTGTGTGTGTGTGTGTGTGTGTGTGTGTGTGTGCAGTCAGTGGAAATGTACAGTGTCCACTGTGACTGTTGAACTGCTGACAGCGATTTTTATTAACCAGCTCATAAGTAATGAGACTGAACGTTTTTCTGTGTTTCCGTCTCTCCTCAGTGAAAAATGGATCTTCACGATAAAGAAATTCTCCCCGGAGAGATTCTGCCTGTGGTGATCATTGGTAAGACACACACACACACACACACACACACACACACACACACACACACACACACACACACACACACACACACACTCGATTTGTTTAAAGCTCCAGTGTTTGTTCCTATTTATTACATGTCTGCAGGGCACTTCTCTTTATTGCTGTTTTCCTGAGGCTGGCAGCGTGAGGTAACGTTCAGGTTCATGTATAAATAGAGGGATTCCAGAACAGACAGGTCAGAGAGGGGGCATCTAGATTGGGGACATACTGGCTACTCATTAGGGGATAGATGCAAATTGTCTGTTAACAGTTTGCAGGGGTTGAGACAGCTCTTCTTTGCAGGGTTCCCACGGGTGCTTGAATTCCTTGAAAATGCTTGAATTTCAATTCAGTGTTTTCAAGGTTGTAAAAAGGCTGGAATTTTTTGTGAAGTGCTTGAAAATGCTTGAAATTTGTGTGATGTCTATCTCAATAAACCAAGAGAAAACAAAAAATGTTTCCTAAGCGGCTACGCGCTTGATCCGATGCCTTTACATGCAGAACTCAGTTATCATACTCGCTTGGTGTTCTGCAGAGAAATAACAGTAGACTACTATCCACACCTGTTGGTCACTGTTATTGTGCTATGGTAGTTACACAATACACTGCTCACAAGCTGAGAATACAAGCCAATTCACAATTAGTTAAAAATCAAAACAGTCAATCTACCACCATATGAAATAATGCTAATTAGACCCATATTATTATGCCATACAGTGGCACCGCTGCGCTTCCCATGATCATCATGGCAAACACAACTAGTAGGCTACCTATTTAAAGGTGCTGGAAAAATGGAAAAACTGGTGCTTGAAGGTGCTTGAAAAGTGCTTGAATTTGTTCATGAAAAAGGTGTGGGAACCCTGGACAAATGAATCACAGAAGAAGGAAAGTAAATCTGGGCTTCATGTTCACATGGCGATTAATCTTGATTGTTGCTTGTGCTGCAAAGCCTTAAAGGAAGTGTTGACACTAGCCACAGTAGGAAGTGGCGAAGGCGTTGCACACGAGCATGTGATCGAAAGCGCACTCGGCTACAGACTCTGTCCTTGAAAAGAAAAAAGTTGAAGTCAGACTTTCCGTTTTTTCTTGGTGCACATGATGAATCATGGAGACTTTCACCACTCCTGCAGGCGTTCGCTGAGTCATCCACCACAACCTCGGCCAGGTTGATTACGTAGGGCTCGGACTTGCTGAGTCACACTGCTGGTAATCAGTGATATATTATTTCTGGCTGTCGACTTTTGCAGGTGTAACCATAGCAACCCGCGGATCGTCAGTGCAACTGGAAACCGGTCGCAACCACTGAAACTCATCTGTGTGTGTGTGTGTGTGTGTGTTTCTCAGGTAATGGCCCATCAGGGATCTGTCTGTCATACCTGTTGTCAGGTTACACCCCCTACCTGTCACCTGAGGCATCGCATCCGAACCCCCTGCTGCACAGCAAGCTGGGAGAGCAGCCTCACCTGTCGCTGCTCGAGCAGGTAACACACACATGTCATACAATAGGTATCGAAACATTAAACGCTGTATAAATTCAACTAATGATCATAAATGTTCCTCTCTCCAGGATCTGGAGTACCTGTGCGAGGGTCTGGAGGGGCGATCGTCCAATCCCGTGGCCGTGCTCTTTGATTCGCTGCTGCTGCCTGACAGTGACTTCGGATTGGACCACACGTCTCCGCTGGAATGGCGATACGAGCCTGAACGTGCCATCCCTCACCTGGTGCTCGGGAAGGGTCCGCCCGGAGGAGCCTGGCATGTACGTAGCTCGCTATTGATTATTTGAACTAATACGGGATTATTTTTAATGAAAGCAATGTGACGAACATTACACAACACAGTCTTTGTCTTCATTTACATAGCAGACATTGTGGTATGCAAGCAAACATGCTGCTTATTTGCACACAGCGTGCGAGCATTACAGTGAGCACATGAGATGAGGTGTGTGACTGCAGCTCAATTTGAATGAGCAACAGTAACAAACTAGAACAATTTCTAAAGAAAATTTGGGTGTGTCTGACTCTGGCCCTGTCGCCCCTATACACTTTATAGTGTTTTACAAAGAGAGAGTTTTACAAAGTCTTTTATTTTGAAGGGAGTCTTATTTTGAAAGCCTTTTCTCTTGTCTCTGTGTGTGTATGTCTGCGTTTGTGAGAGAGAAGCATAAAATGGCCAGCATTCAAACTGTATGATTGACAGTCATAATGTTATTTATAAAGTTAATCACAGTCAGGCTTTGGTAACCAAGCAACCAGGGCCAGGTGGAGCCCACCAATCAGAGCAGAGCAAGCAACCGCAGCCGCTTCCCTGACATTTGACACCACTGAGCGAGAAAAACGTCTGAAAGTACCCCTCGAACAACAAAGATTTTTGGCCGAACCGTAGTTCCTATCATTGAACCGACATCACTGTGAGCATCCTGAGCTCTTCCTGAACGTCTGCGTATATATTTTATGTGACTGAAGTTAAAAGATGGGACTTTTAGAGCGATGGAAAAAAACTGGTACCTCGTATGGGGAATAATGTATAATGTGCTTTTTCAGGCACACTCAATGAAACTTTTATTTATCTGCATGTGTTGTTCCCAGGCTATGGAGGGCTCCATGCTAACTCTGAGTCTGGCTAACTGGATGGAGCTTCCCGGGCTCAAACTGAAGGACTGGATGAGAGAAAAACGCAGGTATGCCCACGGTAAACTGCACATGTGACTCACGTAAACCGCTCTTTAATAAAAAATATGTTCACATTGTAACACTCCGGTTAGTGACAGTTAGACAGATCAGTTTTTTCAGTATCCACATTTAGTAGTGAACAGCCTGATAAACCCAAATGAAACTCACTGAACCGCATCTATCGTCCTCTTAGAACTAGTTTATTCAAACAAACTTGTCAACTAGCTGACAAGCCTAACTTTAAATTGACTGGCTAGTTGACAACCTGAAGCTAAAAGTTGGTCGACAATGGTAATAGCTTGTGACAACGTAAATAAAGTTGTTATTGAGGTGATATCACTAATACCTGCACTAAAAAGTTGACAACTTGCAAACTTTGTAACTAGCTGACAACCTGAACAGCTAGATTAGAACTACTCTTGTTAGTTAGCTACCTATCCAACTCGCAGGCTTGATTAGGTGAGGCGAGGTTATTCAGACATAACAGCCACACTGTTTTTTGTAATGATGGCATGAGTCAGTGATCTGTAGCTGATCTGTGTTTATCGTCAAACAGCAGGACTTTATCTGAACTGCAGTGATGAATGACCGGTTCCTTGTTGAGACTCTCAGTTAGTTAGAAGCTGTAACAAAGAAAACTTTGTGATTGTACAAAGTAGATTAAAGATTACACAACCGGGATCACCATATAATGGTTTTAGTGCCACATAAACACGAGCCACGGAGCAAAGGATGTTTGTGTCCGTCTCTCTCTTAGTTTGTTTTTCAAATGACTCCACCTGATTTACATAGAAAGACAATTTGGTGCCATGACAACTTGATTTGGGTTGACCCTTCATACTTCCTGTTTAGCTCTCTCGGGCGTGTTTATCAACAGTAGTTCAACAGACTCTTGTTTTTTTAAATGTTATATAAATATCTGTTTAATTTTTGTTTCAGAAATGTACGAAATGACCGCGCCACGCCGGCGGAGATAGCTTCCTACTACGAGCATTACGTTTCCCAGATGTCCCTGGAGCAGAGCTTTGCATGTGGAACCACCGTCACCTCTGTAACCAGACAGCCTGGCAGCCAGGAGGGGGCGCCGCCCTGCTGGAGGGTGATGGGACTGCAGCGGAGAGAGGGTGGAGAGCTGGGAGGTACGGTGGATGAACACTCGATCAGCATGTTGTTTAAAAAAAAAAAAAGAGAAAGATTTCAGCCTTCATCTTCCTCCTCCTCCCGTTAGATGGTTGTTCCGTTTCCGAGGAGGTGCCGTTCTCCGTGTTGGCCCACAACGTTGTGTTGGCGACGGGGACCCACGACATCCCGGCAAGGCTCGGCGTAGAGGGCGAGTCCCTGCCCTTCGTGTGCCACTCTTTCTGGGAGTTGGAGGCAGCCATCTCTCGGGGCGAGCTTGACCAGTCGTCAGACCCGGTGCTGGTGGTTGGGGCAGGACTCACAGCGGCCGATGCGGTATTGGCCGCCCACCATCTCAACACACCCGTCTACCACGCCTTCCGGCGCTCGGTCACCGACCCCGGCCTCATCTTCAACCAGCTGCCCAAACTTCTCTACCCAGAGTATCACAAGGTGAGGAGAGTTTGACACCTGGAGCTGCTGGCGACCAATCAATGGACCAGTGAACACTTTATCTCAACTCCTCTTTCTGTCCTCTTGCCTCCAGGTTCACCAGATGATGACCCAACAGCAGTACCGGCTGAACCCTCCACCACAGGACAACACCCAAAATCATCACTCCACCCCTTACCCTCCTTCCTCTCTCCTTCCATCTTCCTCCACCACCTCTTCATCATCCCTCTCCTCTTACCCCGGTTACCTCAGCTTCCCACGCTACAGGGTCATTGAGTTCCGGCCTGACCAGAAGTGCGTCCTGCAGTCGGACTCCGGTCATCGGACGGTGGTCCAGGTCTCCAAGGCGCTCGTTCTGATCGGCGCTCACCCCAATCTTTCTTTTCTGGACGACAACGGACGTCTACTTGGCACCGACCCCGATGAGACAATCTCGTGCCGGAGGAACCCGATTGAGGTGGACCCGTTCACGAACAAAGTGGTTGCGGCAGACGGGCCGGGCATGTACGCCATGGGGCCGCTAGTCGGCGAGAACTTTGTCAGGTTCCTGAAGGGAGGGGCGCTGGCTATCGCTAGCGACCTCGCCAAGAGACAGAGGGAGGGCGAGGGAAGGGAAGAAGGGGATTTGACCGCGGACAAATTGATGGACAGATGGGTGGACAGACGGATGTCCACTCAGACAGAGGCAGAGGTTTGCGTTGTGGATTCGTAGCAGGTTGAGTAGACCGAAGCGAACTGATCAACTCTGATCGGATCTGGACAAAACAGGAAAAAGCTGCAAAGAAAAGCCCCTGAGTCATGTTTTCCACAAATCAAACGCACTGCTACGTGGGCTCCATGACTGGACTGGTACTGGTTCGAACGGGTCTGATACCCTGTTAGATCTGCTGTAGCTCTGCCTCCAGACCTGAGGCTCATTGAAGGCCAAAAGTAGCTGGAGGAATGCCAATAAAACCACAGATCGGTCGGTCATGTGCAAGTTGGAGGGAGGATGAGGGCAACTCTAGGACCTGACGGAGGAGGTGGAGGGATAGACGGTGCGTTTAGGTGATCGCTGTAAACTCAAGACCTCAAGTCTGACCAGTACTGAACTACATTTAAGCCATATTGGTTTAAAACCACAAACCTTTTTAAGACGATCCCTTAAATTTTGGTTAAGAAAGACATTTTACATGAGCAAAGCATTTTACAGTCTGCTGGCGCCACCTAGTGGTCAAACAACGCAACTGCATTTGTCTGTGAAAAGCTAAAAATCAATTGGAGCAATCGTTACCTGTAAAAATACGACTCGGTCACATGGGGACGATGAAGATGGATGCAGCGAGGTCGATAAGATGGAGGGAGGAGGTAGTAAAGGAAGCAGTCAGCATCATACATGACCAAAACGACACGCGTTGCCTCAGCCTCACTCTTTTTAACAACGTATGATTGGAAATAATTAACGTGTTTCCATATTTAAATATGTTCATTGTTTAATTTTGCAACACTACACTGTCTCACACGTGTTGAAAGTTAATTATTTCTTTATATACTTTTCTACGGTGCTTTATTTTATTTTTCTATGTTAATAACATCTGTAGTCACGTAACAAGCGATACTTGAGATATTTGTGAATCTTTAATGATTACAAAACGGCATATATATATTCTATAATTCCTCTGTTTAATCTGCTGCTTCTGTAACATCAGAATCATAATAACGTTGAGCCAATGACAGATTACCAGCACTGTAAGACATATTTGCATTGGTGTGGTGTTATTTCCATGTATCGACCACTGTAACTTCATGTTAGGGTAATAATGCAGTGTAAAAATCATGTTGATTTTAGCTGTGATCTATGTGTTTTCATTCATAGTAACCATCGATGGTTATTAAAGTGGAAGATTAACGACATTCGAGAAGCTGTAATTGTGAAGAAAGCAAGAAAGTCAGGGTGAGAAAGAAGCCAGTCCACTGTCAGCTTGATCAATTTATTTAATTAATAATTAATTGGCTGATGAGTTTAACCACAGGCTGAGAGGTTGAAGATCTTACATATTTATTTAAAGGTTGATTGAACCAGCAGTGCCTCAAGACATCACATCATTCACAGCAGAACGCCTCCATCTGAATGTCTCTTTATGATATGCAGTAAAAAAAAAAACACGACTTGAAATATTTCAAAATAAGTTTCCATCTGTTTTTTTCCATGTTCCTTTGTCTGTTGGTTTCTATTAAAAGAATTTTTCAGCAAATGTGTGTGGTGTCGAGTTTTATTAACGAGCAGTTTGTTTACATGCTTACAAATTATTACTGTGTCTTAACAGGTTAAAAATTTGACGTCTTAAAACAAAGTTCACGTGTTAATTTTCAACATGTTTCCTGTGGTTTAGTGAGGCAGCACCGCATCCTTTTACTTCATACAATATATAATATCGTCATATTCTCAATTCACACATCCGCTACCGCCATTATTGTGAAATTTAACACACATTTAAAAAGGGAGGTCATATTATTTATAACAGCAGGGTTCCCACGGGAGCTTGAATTCCTTGAAAATGCTTGAATTTCAATTCAGCGTTTTCAAGGTTGTGAAAACGCTTGAATTTTTTGTGAAGTGCTTGAAAATGCTTGAAATTTCACAATTAGTTAAAAATCAAAACAGTCAATCTACCACCATATGAAATAATGCTAATTAGACCCATATTATTATGCCATACAGTGGCACCGCTGCGCTTCCCATGCACATGCAAACACAACTAGTAGGCTACCTATTTAAAGGTGCTGGAAAAATGGAAAAACTGGTGCTTGAAGGTGCTTGAAAAGTGCTTGAATTTGTTCATGAAAAAGGTGTGGGAACCCTGTAACAGAAAATTTAATTAGACACTAAACTTCATTATAGTAATCATTCCTCACTGGTCAAGACATCTCAGCTAATTAATATTCATCCATTGACGAGACAGGCGTCATAATGTAGCGACAACATATCAATGAAAAAATGACTGAATTAGACACGACGTGGTGTATGAACTTCACAAATTAAAGCTCACATGGAACTTTTTAAAACATTGTTTTGTTTCACCAGAAGTTTTCAAGCTCAGCTTTGTTAATTCGGCTTCCTGTCAGCCTCCATTTGTGCAAACTGGAGGGTAAATGTATCGGCTTTAGTCTGAGGCATCGTCTTCATTGAAAGACTTTGTGATAAAGTGATGAAATAAAATAAAATGCTTGTTGAGTGGTTCTTATCATGTTGTTCTGATGTTAAACTAATGTAACGCTCTGTTGGTGCTGTGTGAAAATCTGTGCCGAGATGTTTTTAAGTCACAACCTGAAATGAAATTAATAAAAAACAAAGTAATTCTACTTAAAATGCCTTAAAGTCTCACACATGGCACCTTTAAAGTGATGATTCTATTTAAAGTTTGACTAAACTTTTACAAAGATCATGTGTGTGTCTGAGAATAACAAACTGTGAGTTTGCTTTATGTTTCCAGATGTACAACCTTTGTCTTAACTAACTTGTTTCACGGTTGCAGACTGGATATTAACCCGAGAATGTGACTCCAGTCCATGAAATTAACGACATCATCAGACCCGTTATCATCACGGACCGCTGGTAACATCTTCAGCGGGAGTTCGTTCGCAGAAGTAACCACTGGAAACATCCTCTCAGTGAAAGTGTGTGTGAAGGTGTGTATGTGTGTGTTTGTCTCAGCGTCAGAGAACGACAGAGTTCCTCTGTTAAAGTCCAGATGGACTCGGATCCTCTGGAGCTTTTTCGGTGGGAGAACCGTGTATGGACCGGGTACTGAACATGTTGTGCATTCACCTTCATAGAGCCCTATCCCCCATAATCCAGCCTGTAGGCCGATGTCGCCCTTCCTCTTAACGGACTCTGCTGCCACGCCCAGAACCCAGAATGTACTGTCTCCAACCTCGACATCCCAGCTGTGAGTCCCTGAGTTAAATCCTTCAGAGCCCAGAACAATGCGATAAGAATCAAACCTCTCTGGATTGTCAGGAAGCTTCTGTCTCTCTCCTCCTTCTCTCACACTGGTCAGATCTTCAGACAGGATCAGGTTTGGATGAGCAGTGTTTGGATCCAGAACCACAGGAGTGTAGGAGACCATGTCCTTCATGTTGTTCCAGATGTTGAAGGTCAGGTTGCCCAGGTGTTTGGCCTCGTCTATCAGAGCTCCTGAGGGCAGCTGTGGATCATCCAGCAGGGGGCGCTGCTGGACTCTTTGCACTGCAGCCTTGTAGTTGTGCAGGAATGAGACGTCTTCAGCTCTCAGCTCGTCCTCTGTGGCTCTGACGGTGTCTGAAAGAGCTGCTATCTCTCTGCTCAGAGCCTCCATCTTCTCCTCCATCATCTGACTCTTCTGCTCCTCTTCCTCCCTCAGTGCAGCCATCCTGGCCTCCTCTTCCTCTTCTAGAAACTGGTGAAGCTTCTTGAACTGATCCTTAATCTGCCTCTCTGTGCGTCGGGCCTGGACCTTCATGTGTTTTGCTGTCTGATCACAGTTTCCTTGCATTTCTTTACAGAGCTTCAGTTTCTCTTTTAAGGGTTTCAGGGATGTCTGCAGCTCCTCTCTGTGATCCTTTGCAGCTTCATCGATGGGTCTGAATCTGTGGTTGTCGTGCATTTTTGAATCTCTGCAGACGAGACACACCGGCTGCTGATGGTCCAGACAGAAGAGTTTGAGTCTCTCAGAGTGCAGACTGCAGAGAGCCTCTGAAGATCTCTGATCCCTCTCCAACAAGAAGGCCTCACACAGGTTCTTCAGCACCAGACTAACAGGCGGTTCAGTCTTCGATGATCGTCTCATACAAATCGGACACTCCTGTGTTGGATCTTTTCTCCACCAGCTCTGCAGACAGTCTTTACAGAAGCTGTGGCTGCACGACAGGACGACGGGATCTCTGAAGACGTCATGGCAGACCGGACAGCAGAGATCCTCCTCTGCTCTGGAAGCCATTGAAGCTGAAAACACAACAGACACAAAGTTAATCATTCACCCTCGCCTTCTGTAGAAAGTAAAAAAAAAATACACGATTCAAATAAACCAAAGTTCATTTGAATCGTGTTTCTTTCATGAAACTCACCTTCAGTGTTTGGAGTCGTAGCAGGTCGACGTTGCAGTATTTTGACGCTCTGAACATGGAAGTTCAGACTTTTGTCTGAAGTAAACAAATCCTGTTCTTGTTTGTTTTTGTCAGGCCGAGCTTTGATAGACCTTCAATACACCAGGGCCGAGTTTCATTACTAAAGCTTACCCAACACTGCCCCTTTAAAGGATTACACGCAGAGCAGCTGAGCTGTATGAACGTTGCTCATATTTCACTTTGAATAATTCATGTTTAAACTGATAATAATAATAAACGGATATAAATAACAATAAATATATTGAGTGCTAGTTTAGCAGAGCTTTGTCGAATGCCGTAGTTCCACATTTATTTTTGACAAAAACTGACACCTGTCCATCGTCTACAGATATTTGCCTATTAAATTGTATCATTTCCAACATGTGACGTGTATTTCCTGCGTCAAAACTTGTCTTGAGTCGGTGAGCGCCAAGCTGACAAACTGTGTGTTTGTACCACAGGCGTTATGGACGACCAGGAGGAAGAAGAGGAGGTAACCAGGACAGTGAAGTTAACTGCTGACAGCTGTAGCTGCTGTTAGCTCATGTTAGCACAGTCTGTTAGCCGGGCTGCTCGGACTGTGAACTCAGAACACCTGGGAGGGAGTGTTAGAGTTTGTACCACAGGCGTTTCTTGGACCAGTGGGAAAAAGGGAAGTGTGGCCGGTGTCGTGCCAGAACCGGAGCTGGGCAAGCGGCCAATGTAACCAGGCACAGTAGCCTCTATAGACATAATGGCAGAGGAGAAGAGGCAAGAGCGACCGGCTTCTTGCTGTTGGACTTGTCAGTAATATTAGCTGGCTGCTACGTCTTGTGTGTGCAAATGAACATCACGACAACAAACGCTTAAAAAAATAATTAAAACGAATGAATAATGTTTGTTTTCCACACGTCTGACACGCGATGAAGAAAATAATATGTGTTGTAGTCAATGTGTTCAAATCACTGACTGGAGCAGATCTGCGTGTAGAAATAGAAACATAATAAAAATGTATTATGTTTTATTGTTGTTATATCATTCTGTCTCCATGGAAACCAGGCTGGTGTGTGTGATCAGTAGATGGCGTTCCCGTGATTCAGCAAAAACACACAAACACACAAACGCACACACATACACCACTGTGGCATGCCGGTTGCCATGGTAATCAGACTGGCTGGAAAGGCTGCCGGCGCTGTGACTCAGCTTGTTGCCGGGTGAATCAGTCAAACACACTGAGCGTGTGTTACAGTCTGACACATGACAGGATAACATGCATGAGCTGAATATGAACATGCCGTGTAACACTGTATAAATACTGTGTCATGTTTATATTATGTCACTGCTGAGTCATGTGACAGTGGTTTCCTGTCTGTGGTGCTAAAGACAAAAGAACCAAACCGTATCCTAGAAACAGGGTGATGGCTTCCCGCTCTCTTAATCCTGCATAACTTTAAGCCTTAATATAATGTGAACAGGTGAGTTGTATATAAATTCACCCTCAGTACAGTTGTCATGAACGGGGAAATTAGCTATAGAGACCAAAACTGTTTTTGTAACAGGCTGTAAACATGTTTATTTCTGCTGTGAAACATGGGGACTTATGGAGACTGACTCACTTCTTCTGGAGCCAGCCTCAGGTGGACGTTAGAGGAACTGCAGCTTTGGGAGGTCGTAATGTAATAAAAACATAGTCTGTAAATTATGTCTTTAAGGACGTTTCCTTGTCTCAGTCGCCTGCACATTATAAAGAATACAGTCTAGACCTGTGCTGCATCTCAGTGAGTACACTTCTATGACTATACTGACTTTTAATGATTTGATTACATTTAATTAAATACCTGCATACCTGACCAATCACTGCAGTTCACAGATATGGATCAAATGTCCGGTTGTGTCCATTATAACAAACTCTGCATGGTCAATAATGGACTCCCAGCAGCTGACACGGCAGTGATGACCTCCATCAGTCACATGGTCACCGGAGTATGTCTGCAGCTGATTGTCTGTCGACCCGATGACCTCCGTCAGCTCAGAGTGTGGAGAAATAATGAGTTCAGGTGATCACAGCAGAAACATTCATTCACGTTTAAGATAAGATACTTTATTGATCCCACAACGGGGAAATTCACTTGTTAACAGCAGCGAAAAAAATAGAAACCAAGGAAGGAAAAACACAAGTGTACATATTTACAAAAAGTACTAAAGTGGAATGTGCAGATGGCAAAACAAGTTCTTAGGTAGAACATAAACTACAAAAACAAAAACAAAACAAACAAGAACAAACAAACAAACAAATAAACAAATAAAAATGCATCATGTTTTCTTGTGGTCTTGGTAGACCAGGTTCAGGAAAGCACTGCTCTGAACTAACTTGAACTCCTAATAAACAAATGTTTATTATTTTTTATTTTATATAATAGTAAATTCCACATTATTCATGTATAAAATAAACATATCATATGTTCCTTGTTTTGTTGTAATTGTTGACACTCCTCTTCAGTGACGTCACTTTCCTTCCCTCCACTTTGGGGGAAACTCTTTCACTTTGCTGTCTGTAGCCCCGCCCCGGCCGGCGGCCCGCCCCGCCCCGTATTCCACACACAACAAACGTCCACCACAGACACGCAGCAGCAGCGTCAAGCCAGCGGAAGTCAACGCTCAGCCGGAAATAAGGACACGTTCAAAATAAAAGCAGCAAAAATAATTAAAGTGGAAATAAATAGTTTTTGAGTCATTTTATAAAGTGTATCAGTCACATTTACCTGGTGTCAGTGAGTGCAGGTGACAGCTGTGCAGTGACGTCATTAAACAGACTCCCTCATCTTCCTAAAACGCCTCGGTCGTCTCCACACGACCTGATTTTATGAATGTAGGTTGTACTTATTTATAGCCTGCTGTATTGTGGCATTTTAACAGTGAAGCCTGAAGGAATCTTTTTTTAAAATATTATTATTCCACATGTGCATTATTTCATTTCTTTACAAAAACCTGGAAGGTTGATTTCTGTCTGTCACCTGTAGAGCTCCTTTAATTCTCTGAGGAAAGTATCATCAGTAAAAATATAAATATAAGTATAAAAAGAATAATTTATATTAACTGGATTTTAATGATTACTGATCTTATACTGTGTGTATTGGCCTTCTTATGAATTTCACAGAGAGATCAATAAATTAAAAATAATAATAATAATAATGCATCATAACTGTTTATTATATTTGTAGCATGCACTTGAATCTGTAAAAGAAGTCATTACACACTTAAAGACACACACTTAAATAATTTCAACTGAATTATTTATTATTTATTGTCTTTGCACCGTGTTCAGTGAACTCTGCAAAGAGCAAACACTCCACGTAATGTTTCTTAAACATTTTATGACCCACTGCATTAATCCAAATAATGACTGACAGAATTTAATTTGTCATATGCAGGTTAACAGAAGTGTGAATTAAATGTGTTGGGAATACACATTTTATTCTGTTTTTCTATATTTTATTCTATTTTATATTTATACTGTTCTTCATCTTGTCTTCTGATTCATATATATATATATATTGTTTATAGATGTTTAGCACCGGTTAACTTCTTAACACAGTAATATATTTATTTATTATTATTTAGATTTATTTAACTCCTCTGTACATATTTAAATCTATCTATCTATCTATCTATCTATCTATCTATCTATCTATCTATCTATCTATCTATCTATCTATCTATCTATCTATCTATCTATCTATCTATCTATCTATCTATCTATCTATCTATCTATCTATCTATCTATCTATCTATCTATCTATCTATCTATTTTTTGATTGCTGTAATATATGCTTTTATTTTGAAACCGCAGCCTGGACGTGGTGTGTGTGTGTGTGTGTGTGTGTGTGTGTGTGTGTGTGTGTGTGTGTGTGTGTGTGTGTGTGTGTGGATCGTCTCATTCACTTCAGGTCTCCCGCTGGAAGAGAGCGAGCGGAGCGGAGGGAGACGGCTGTCTGTGCCCGTGTTCCTTTCACCGTGTGTCGGCTAAACTCGGAGGAAAACACCGCGAAACCAACAACGACCAACGCGCTGGATTAAAAACCCGCCAGATAAGATTTGATCGATTAATCTGATCGGAACTGATTGATCACACACACACACACTCACACACACGCACAGTCACAGGTTGCTAGCCGAGTTAACGCTAGCCGAGCCGAGCCGAGCCGAGCCGAGTTAGTTAGTTAGCTCGCCGCGGTTAGCTCGAGTTAAACGGGCTAAACTTTAGAGCCACCCCCCCCCGGGTAGTCTGCTCCGTGAGTCCGGCAGGATGTGGTGTTTTTTCGGACGTGTATCCCGCTGGCCGGCCGGTAGCATCGGCTGACTGTGGAAGCCTAACGGTCGACCTGGAGCTTCTCCCCCCGTGCCGGGCCGTGTGTGTGTCCCCCCCCCGGCTCCCTGCGCTGTTTTTGGGGCTGTTTCTTTTGGACTTCGCCCTCGGGGTTGTTCTTAAACTCCTTCTCTTCTCTCCTCTAAACCTGCGTTTATTCTTCTGTTGGAGTATTTTTCTTTAAAAAAAAAAATCAAAACTTTTCTGGAAGTTTTTTTTTTCTTTTCTTTTTTTTTTTGTTGGGAAGTTTTGAGGAGGAATTTTTCCGAGCCTGTCGGAAAAATGGATGCGGGTATAGAGAAGGAATGCAGCGCCTTGGGAGGGCTCTTCCAGCTCATCATGAACGACATGAAGGTAAAAAAAAAAGATTAATTCCACTTTTAAATCACCTTTACCTGCTTTTGCGTTTTATTTTGAAAGGGCAGGGCTGGTTTTTCAAAATAATCTCCATGTTTCTCTCCTTTTTCTTGTCATAAAATCACTCTCAGCTTCCTCTTTTACACTTTACATGCTTCCCAAAGTCAGAATATGTGATTAAACATGAGGTTTGTGTTGGAGACAGAGGCCTGTGTTGGCTCCATTCATTCTAAATGGAGATTTTTCTGCTGTCAGAAGCTCTCAGACTTTAGAAAAACAGATTTATAAATAAGGAGGAGCTCGTCCTGGAATATGGAGCATGGGTTATTATGGACTGCATTTAGCCTGAGTGGATGTGAGCGCTGCTGATGTTGATTGGGTAATGAATGAGCTGAGGTTAAAACTGGAAGTGGGCCATGTGAGAGGGTAACAGAGCTGGATGGGGGTGGATTTTACCAGCTGTGTGCTCTTTGATGTTTGTTAAGCAGGCTGCCCTTTTGCTGCCTGCCTGTCTGTCTGTCTGTCTGTCTGTCTGTCTCGCTGCTCAGATGTCGACCGCCGTCCCCTTGAACGCGTCGGTTCTCGACTGCGTTAGATACACGTGTTCAGATTTCAGAGATCATTTATGCAACCTCCTGAAGTGAAGCTGCCAAAAACAAACAAGCTGCAGTTCCTCTAACGTCCACCTGAGGCTGGCTCCAGAAGAAGTGAGTCAGTCTCCATAAGTCCCCATGTTTCACAGCAGAAATAAACATGTTTACAGCCTGGTACAAAAACCAGTTTTGGTCTCTGTAGCTAATTTCCCCGTTTATGACAACTGTACTGAGGGTGAATTTATATACAACTCAGTGATAAACATAAATTCAGCGTCAACCAAAACTGGAAAGTAGAGTTCATGATAGTAACGCTGAGTGTACGAACAGCTCGAGTGATGCCGGACGGATAAACAGAGCACGGTGACAAACTAAACGTCTAAACTTTATTAACCGCTTTATTAACCACAGTCCAAATGATTTTATGACGTCAATCACGTTCCAGCTTTTGTTGGACACCGTTAATAAACCGGTGAGTTCGCAGCACATTAATATTAAGAGGGCCAAATGATTAATAACACTTGTCTTGATAGTAATAGTTACTGTTTTGATTAAAGCTCTGAAGATTAGTCGATTATCTAGCGACTATTTAACGTTGTAAAATCTACAAATTCTAGTTTTCTGGTTTGTTTACGTCTCTGTGACAGGAAACTTAATATTTTTCAGCTTTTTCACATTTTCCAAACCAAACAACTCGATCGATTAATCGAGAAAATGATTAACCGGTCAGGAAAATCTTCAATAGTTCTGGTCTTGGTTGATATTAAAATCAATATTTGTTAGGTGCAGCTGTAGCATGATAACCAGTTATCCAAACATCGGATAGATCCAGTTTCTCTAACATGAAACGTGCTGCTGCATCGTAGTGAACTGAATATTTTTGCTTTTATTTTTTATTATTTCCTGACATCTGATGGAGCAAATGACTCATCGATCCATTGAGAAACTCATCAGTAAAGTTAATCATCAGCTCCTGTCTAAAAAATCAAACATTTCATCAGAGCCCTTTTATTTTGGCAATCAAAATATCAATATGTGTGTCTGCACTAATGATCGCTCATTGACTTCCTGTCCTGTTAAAGTGCGTACTCTGCACAACTGTGGAGATAACAATGACGGACACGTCGATGCTCGACACGTTGGACTGGTCAGCGGTGGATCTTCAGCTTGAAGCCTCTGAAATCACATGATAAATATAATCAGTGAACGTCTTCCTGCTATTCATGAAACCATCTTCGCTGCAGAGCCTCGGGTTGGAAATCAGCTGACAGAAATAAAAAAGGCGGTGTCAGTAGTCGACACGAAATAATGATGAAATATTAACACAGTACAGCCGAGTGTCAGCCGAGCAGAGCTGGACTGTGACGGTGATCCATGACAAATATGATGGGATAATATTTATTCTTTTTAGGGACGAGGTCACTTTGGTCTTATGGATTTATTGTGTTGACAAAATGTTCAAGAGTCAACCTTAACCATCACCAATCAAATGCAACACACACACACACACAGCAGTGATAGAAAAACATAATTTATATTTAGAGTTGTCACGATACCAACATGAGTAACCACGATACCATACCAGACAAAGTATCACGGTACCATACCAGACAAAGTATCACGATACCATACCAGACAAAGTATCACGATACCGTACCAGACAAAGTATCACGATACCGTACCAGACAAAGTATCACGATACCGTACCAGACAAAGTATCACGATACCGTACCAGACAAAGTATCACGATACCGTACCAGACAAAGTATCACGATACCATACCAGACAAAGTATCACGATACCATACCAGACAAAGTATCACGATACCATACCAGACAAAGTATCACGATACCATACCAGACAAAGTATCACGATACCATACCAGACAAAGTATCACGATACCACAACAGACAAAGTATCACGATACCATACCAGACAAAGTATTACGATACCACAACAGACAAAGTATCATGATACTATACCATACTAAGTATCATGGTTCTGGGTATACTGCCGCGATACTGCAGCCTTTTTAAATTATTATTATTTTTATGAACTGCGATGTATTTGTACAAGTTATAAATACTGATTAATGACTTATAATGTTGTCTGGTGCATGATAAACAAATTACTGCTGAAGTAAGAAACAAGTTTGACGCCGACGCCACGGCAGACTCAGTGTTTGCCACGGTGAGTGTGTTGTCTCGTGCCGTGCACGTCTGGGCGAGACAGAACTTTAGCTTGTTGTTTGTTTTGAAGTGAGTTTCTGTGGAAGTGGAGCTGTCTTCATAGAGAAACACAAACAGCCAATCAGCTAACAGACGGGCGGACCCAGCGTGTGGAAACAACCAATCATATCCCTGGACGTCACCAGTAACAGGCAAACAGCCAATCACTCAGCAGCTGTGGAGGTCGGTCGCAGTAGTTGCCGTGTTGGTTTGTTTACAGGAAGTAGCATGCAGTGAGAAGCAGAGGCGGAAACTGGCACCGGTAGTTTAGTAGTTTCCACGGTAGGACCGTCCTGTAGAATTTCTAGTTTAGTAGGAACCGCTATACAGCTCTAGTGTTACCTGCTGAGTCTTCCTCTTCAGTCAGTTAGGGGGTGTAGGGGGTCAGGTTGCTGAATAATAGTTGCTAGACGCTGCATTGTAGTTGCTGTAGCTGCCACAGAACAGCTGTTTGTGTAACGTTACCGTGGCATCATTGCGTGCTCTTCGTGGCAGAGTTAAAGCTAGCTAACAGCAGCTACAAGTCCAGTTAAAGTCAGTGAAAGCTGGTTGTAAGTGTTTTCAGGTATTCTTTATGAGTTTGTCATTTCCTGATCATAAAAAGTTGCTAATGAACTGGCTCAGCAGCCAGACTGATCGTTACACCTCCTCCAAGACGTGTTTACAGCGTGTTTTTTACCTGCTTTTGCATTTTATTTTGAAAGGCAGGGCTGTTTTTTCAAAATAATCTCCATGTTTTTCTCCTTAATCACCTCTTTCTTTTCATAAAATCATTTTCAGCTTCCTCCTTTACACTTTACATGCTTAATAATGTCAGAAAAGGTGATTAAACATGAGGTTTGTGTTAGAAACAGAGGCCTGTGTTGGCTCCATTTATTCTAAATGGAGATTTTTTTTTTAACGAGTAACGAACCGCTAGCTGTCATTAGCTCGGTCAGCTGACATGAAATATATAAAATTCTGGGACTTTAGGACCCTGAAGCTGCTGTGAAGAGTGTGATAATTAAGAACTGTGGAAGTCGCTGATTAAGAAAAACAACTCGTTAAACGAACACATGGTGATGACCACAGATGAAGCGCTCGAGCGTGCAGTTTTAACATTTGTCAGCAGTGTTTCTTGAACGCTGCCTCGCCTCTTATGTTGAAACTGTTGCGACGTATCAAACCACAGATGATTCAGCACAAAGCTGTTGTGTAAAAATGGATTTTCAGGTGACTCACAAAGCTCGGAGGAGCTCTGCTTTAAGTTTACGAAAATATGTTTAATCTGTTTGATTCAGACAGGCAGGAAGGTCTCTGAGCTGTGTTTAAGTGTCTGTATGAACCCGAAGGGTCGCGGGGTCGACGTCCGCGGCACAGAGAGGCAGCTCTCGCTCTCCTCCTCCGGAGTTCGAACATTTCTGGATGTAACGTGATGGAACTTGCAGACATCCTGCGGCGAGAACGGCGAGCATGAGTCACCCGCGCTGTCAGATAACAGGGAACAGGGATGGTGGATCTGGCGGGTTGCGCGCGTGTGATTAGGAGCTTGTGGTATCACATCCTGATATTTTACCAGCCGTGGCAGAGAACCAACGGGGGCACTCCTCTGCCATCTGCCACCCACACACTCAGAAGCCATGTCTAATTAAACCGAGAGTTGCCGTTCAGATAAATCTCTCCTCGGGGCATCGCAACCGGCCTCCCACTCTGAATCAGGCTCGCTGCGGATCAGGGAGGTTTCGTGGATTCACCGAGCGGTAGGGATGTAACGATACACTTAAGTCACGACTCGATACGGTTCACGATACATTTATTTATTTATTAAATCAAAATGAGCTTCAGAAATAATAATAAATAATAACTAATTATGACCAAATAAGATCTTTCTTTACAGAAACCCTCAAACAGTTTGTGTTCTCCCTTATAAAAAGTGCAACTTGCCTCTTAAACAACAAAACACATGACAGATATTGTCCTGGTAATTTCTTGCGCTCTTGCGTTGTTATGTGGTAGAGGAGATGCAAAGCTTCTCGTCAGGGCGGTTTGCCCCCTCGGCAGTTTTCGCTCACGAGTTGGCGTAACGTTTCTTTGGCGGCTGATCTGCAGCTGCATGTTGCTCGTGTTGCTGCTGCATGTTGCTCGTGTTGCCGCAGTCTTTTGCAATATTTACATGTTTTTGGTTTTGTCTGTCCCTTTCTCACGGATACTATTTGTGTATACAGTGGTCCCTCGTTTATCGCGGGGAATACGTTCTAAAAATAACCTGCAAAAAACGAAATCCGCGAAGTAAGTTTTACAATTATTATACATCCTCTATGCATCCTCAAAGCTTTTTTCTACCTGACTTTTTTTAAGATGACGTGACCTATTTCTAATTTTAAAAAATAAGAAAAACAACATATCCTACTTCTCTCGCATTTCCGAAGAAACAGAATTTTTTCTGTTAGCCAGTGCAAATCGTCACGCATCTGTACCGATTTTTAATCGTGTCGCGATGCATCGTTACGTCCCTACCGAGCGGTCAATTAAAGTAAGCAGAAAATTTTAGGAGTGTCGTGACTTTAATTTCCACATGAAAAACCTCAAAAAGTTGATGTTAAATTCTCGGGTCACGTTAGTTCAATTTATTTTATTTTGGCGCCGTTCTTCCACGCGGCTTTTTGTATCAGTGACGACACGACAAGTGACGGTGATTTAGGTGTCGTTATTGATACACAGCCAAACTTTACGTCATGTATGGATGAACGAGTCGTCTTTAGACTACTATGAGCTAATTGGTGGATTTACTCACATTACATCCATGTGAATCAGGTAATTCAGAAAGCAGTGTTTGAATAAAAAACAGCTCATCACATAATTTAAAAAAAATGTACTGTCGGATTTTCAGCATTGTTAAACCGAAAATCTTGTTTAGGCAAGAAAACATTGACTTAATGTAGAGGGGAAAAGTCCCCATGTTAAAATCTGGGTGACGTCACGGATACGTCGTCCACTCTTTATACCGTTGGTGGTTTTAGTACGGATAAACTCCAGATTCATTCTTACATTCAGATTTTTGTTTTCATTCAAAAAAGTTGATCACAGCTCAGAAATAAGAAGCAGTTTAATCGTTTAAATCACTATTTTATGATCACGTACTTTAGCAACTTTAGAATTTGCCACACAGCCCACGACTTGTCTGAGCCAGACTTTCACCGTTGTTAAACCGATTGGCCGCCTTTGTCTCGGCGTGGACGAAAGGTTCAGATTTAGCTCGCTTGGTGCCAGATCCGTGAGCGTGGGCTCGTTTCAGCCTGCGGCATCTGTTCGCTTACATCAGAGGTGAAACAAATACAGCAAAGAAAGAAAACTGTGATTCCTGTAAAGAAACAGGAATGAATCAGCGAGCAGGCCGCTCATCTTAACTGAACCATATGTTGCTGAGCTCTGTGGGATGACCCATATTTCTCACGACATAACCTCGAGTATTAAGCGTGTAAATCATCCCAAAGAGGTGATGAATGTTTGACCTCATTACATCCTGAAACTTCCAGTGAAGAAGAAGAAGAAGAAGAAGAAAATCGCGGGAGCTTCAGCTTCTACCGGAGCGAGACAGACAGCTCATCGATTTCTGCCTCTGCTGTATCAGGAGTGACATTACGAGCCATCGACCTCATCTGTGCCTCCATCCTGACATCAGCGCCCTCCACCCTCACCCCCAGCACACATTCTCCATCCACCCTCTCTCTGTTTGCAGTCTTCCCCCTGATGTAACCCGCCGTTCACGAGGATTTGATTAGCCTTATTTGATTTGTCCTCCTCGTTAGCTCAAAGCGACGTCGACTTGCGGTGAAAATGTGTGTGCGGTTATAACGTGTTTATGCTTTCGTGTGCTATCCGTCCTGTACGGGGCACTGAAGGTGAACTGTGTGTGTGTGTGTGTGTGTGTGGAATAGCAAGTAGCTTCCAACAGGGAGTTACAGCTGTGTTCAATTTCTACATGGAAACACACACACACACTATAGTAAACAATGGTTATAACTGTGTTTTATAATCAGTCCTGTCTATATACAATTAACTGTGTGTGTGTGTGTGTGCAGTAAAATACAGGCTTTTCACACACACACACACACACACACAAGTTGTTTTGACCTGAGCATCAAACACACACCCACTAAGGACAAGGCCACAATGTAACTGTGCGACGTCACAGAGGATTAGTCACATCGCTGATATGATGCTTTTATAGTTCCTGATTTTGTGTGTGTGTTGTGTGTTGTGTGTTGTGTGTGTGTGTGTGTGTGTGTGTGGTTGATTTCAGAGAAGTCTCACCACCGACAGGAAAATCACCAGCCTCAGGTGAAGGTGGGCGTGGACACACACAGAGTATGAGGAACTATAAAAACATCATATCAGCGATGTGACTATTACTCTGTGACGCCCTTAAACGTCGTGTTTCACTCTAACACGACAGACTCGTGCTTCATAGTGAACATTAAAGATGGGATTCACCACGTGTGTTTTCTGTCTTCAAACTTTAGCACAATTCAGATTTGAGCCGACTCTGTCTGTCTGTCTGTCTGTCTGTCTGTCTGTCTGTCTGTGTGTCTGTGTGTCTGTGTGTCTGTCTGTGTGTGGTTAGGAAGCTGTAGCTGATTAACATCATGTGTCAGTGAGTAACTTTACACTTCAACGTTTGGATCGAGTCTCTCGTGATAAATAAAGTTTGCCGATGTCAGCACAGCAGATACAGACAGATACATCTGCCTTAAGAAGCTCAGTGTTTGGGCAAGAAAATATTGACTTAGTGCAGATAGAAAAAAAAACTGTAGTTCCTCTTGTTGTCCACTTGAGGCTGGCTCCAGAAGTGACTCCATAAGTCCCCATGTTAAAGTCCATGATAAATGAAACTAAATATAATAATGTCATGTTTAATTCAATATGTAAAGGTCCAGTGGTCCAGTAGGAAGGGAATATAATTAGTGCAGAGTGTCCACGACACGAGGCACCTACTAATCTTCCGCATGTTTTTCGCATAGGAATGAATGGGAAAGCCTGAAAAAAAAAAAACAATCGAGACATTTTCAACAATGAACTGCTCTGGCATACTTTCACCAACAGACTTCATTTAAACTTTAAAATGTAGGTACTCTTACCTTCTCTTCAGGGATTCACTTCACTCGTCGACAGCTTTTACCGTTTTTAAACTATCAAGGCTTAAAGTTGAGCAGGTTTTTACTCAGATTTCTGGGTTTATAATGGGTGTGTATGTGGCGGAATGTTTGAGCTACAGTGGATGACATCATCAGCTAGAGTGAGGAGCAGAGAGAAAAATCAGTGAAAAAATAAAACGTATTCGACTGCCGTGGCCTCAAATGCCCCACTACAGACATGATTTATACATAGAAACGTAGGAAAATTTGTCTTCTCACTCACATTCGTTTGCTAAAGCTGTCAGCCTTATAGTTTTGGCGTAACACACAAAGATGCGCCACCAACACCCATCCACAGCCCCATAGACTGCCATGTTAAAAAGGCGGGAACATTTCTGGAGGAAAGCAGAAGTAACGTTTCGTTGAATCGCTCTAAAGGTCACATTTCTTCACTTTATCAACACAAAATCACTATGTAGACGTTCAGGAAGGGCTCAGGATGCTCCCAGTGATTTCGGTTCAATGATTGGAAATACGGTTTGTCCAGAAATCCTTCCTGTTCGAGGGGTGGTCTCAGCATTTTCTCTCTCTCTCTGTCAGCATTTCCAACTGACATTCTAACAGGTGCAGTAACTGCTCTGCTGATTAGGGCCGGCAGTTGGTCCTGGTTGCTTGGAAACCTCAAGCCTGCCTGAGAGGGGGGAGGGGCTATTTTTAAAATAAGAGTCCCTTCAAAATAAAAATAAACATGTTAAAAATGACTATTTGAGATGTGCTTTTTGAATACAGACCGATCGAGTGAAGCGGGAGAATGAGGAGGGTCGAATGGTGTAGATGGTTGTTAGAAGAGGGCCGTTGAGCAGAGACCACTGATAGCAGGACTCTGTGGATCATCGGTCGCGTGTCTCGTGTTCATTCGAAGCGACCTCTCACGTCACATGGATCCATTTGGACTTGTTCAGTCTAGACAGACAGGCTCACGGCTCACGGACTGGGACGCAGCCAGATGGAAAGTTTGGAAAGAAAGGCGAAGGGATGGATGAACATGAGTCAACAGGTAGAGAGAGAAAGAGATAAAGGTGGTGAAGAAAATATGGATGACTGTAGTTCAGTACAGGGTGTGGATTCATAACACATACACGCATATTACTACTGGTTAATGGAGTTTCTTTCATGCCGCAGGCGTCATGTTTCGAGGATGGTGAAGTTTGATTAGATTGTGGATCAAACTTTTACAGTTTGGATTTGATCCGATGGTTTTAGTGCCATTGTTCTCTAATCCTGAATAGACACAGATGAGTCATCAGTAAGAAATACAAAGAGGCATGCAAATCGTATGCAAAGAAACAGGAAGAGACAAATGTCACGTGGGGATTAGCTGCCATTTACTTCTCCACACCAACAGGAGCCCCATGAATGAAACAATGAACGAATGAAGGTTTTTAAGTTGGATTCAGACGCCATCTTTAGTAACAGCAATCAGATTTCTCCAGGAGGACCAAGATCTGGACAGAGTAACTTCATACTTCACCCTCTGGGGTGCTGTCAATGGCCCTTTCAATGGTTTTAATTAGTTAGTAGTTAATTGGTAATCCTGGGAGATTGCTTGGACCCCAGAGAAGTAACTATAGAAACTTCTGGATGGTGTCAACGGATGAGCACAGAGCTTTACTTCCAGATGTGAACACTTCAGTGCTGGACAAGATACAGCGACAGTCTCTGGACTGTGGGTCCAGATTTATTCAAAACAGATTTATTGATGATGTGATATGAAGCAGACTGTTGGACGTGACCAAAAACAGAAAACTATGGCCGTGGACAGCATTGTCCTCTGGGGACGTTTGTTACGTTTGTCACCACTGACTGTCATCGACATTCAACCACTGAAAAATCCACTGACAGTTTCACAAATAGCCGACTGTCTTTGAGCAAGGCGTTATCTTCCCTCTAACCCAGGAAACCACAAACAAAACTGAATTTAGAGGCTCGTGGATAATTACGGTTTATTTTAGGACGTTGCTCATTCAAAACTAAAGATAAATTAACGTGCTGTGGACTAAAAATGTCCCTGAAATGGTATCTGTGTTCATGAGTTTGTTGAGTAGTTTGTTCGTCTTTTTTCCGGTGTTGCTTTATGTCTGTTGTTGTTCTGCTAACCTGCTGTGAGTCAGCGTGGCGTCCAGTCGACCTGACGGGGGAGAAACGGATGATCGAGCTCTGTAAATCTTTCATCGCTTCACCTCTCGGCCTCGCCGCGGGCTGCATGAATTCAGTTTTCACCACAACGTCTCTGTCTGGAAATCGATTCAGCCGATGTGGCGTCCTGCCTCTCAAACACGCCAAACTTTGTCAACAAGTTCAGCATTTGAGAGGTTCATAGCGACCTGCACAGTTAATCCATCTATCTGCTCTGTGCATTAAAGAAAGGACAGACTGTGAGTTATGTAAGGACGATAAGAGGAATGAAAAGTGCGTGCTCTTAATAAAAACCTCATTGTTTCACCGATAAAGGGCCGGCCGGTCGACTGCTGAACACACACACACACACACACACACACACTGCACTGAACAAACCATTAACCTGATGTTGACTCACCCTGCCTTCCACTTTCTCCCCCTCGCTCTCTCGTTTTTTTTGTCTTTCTCTCTTTCAGTGAACCACTGTTACTCAAACACGGCGTTAAACAAACTGACCCGGCTGTTTGAACAGTCCCTCTCTGTTGCTTCAGCACGGCCATAGACTGTTTGTCTAAAACATAAATGAAATGTCCGAGGGGACGAGTCTGTTTTTAAAACTAAGAATATATGTTTGTGAGAAGTATTGAAAGACGGACGAGAGCCTAAATTTCATCTGGCAGAGCTGATTGCAACGGATGTTGACCGAAGCAGACGGGAAGTCGGATATAGAAAAGGCCTAGAGTTTTCAAAATAAAACACCCTGTGCAGACTCCAGGTCTTAAAACCAGACCAAGGAGAAACTCATTTACTTCAGGTAGAAGTTCACGAATCGGGAGAAACAACCAAATCTGAACAAGTTAGTGGCCATGTTGTTTTTAGGGATGTAACAATGCATCGTGACACGATTAAAAATCGGTACAAATGTGTGACGAATCGCATCGGTTGACAGAAAAAATGAATCGCGATTCTTGTTGAATGGGAACCCGCACAGCGCGTGCTCTCACTGGTCAAACAAGCTTCCCGGCGCGTTGCGTGAGCGTGGAGTGTTTGGTCCGTCCTGCACGCGACTTCAAACCCACCGGGAGAGTTTCAGGAGCGAGCGCTTAGCCCGCCAGACTTTGTTTACCTGCTCAGATTTGGACATTTTCCCGGTGTATGTTCTTATAAACATGCTTCTACATGTGTAAATATGTTACGTAGTTAGTTAGTTTGTCTGTTTTTACGACCAGCAGTTTGCACGGGGTATTTTATTTTGAAAATCCACCGGCTTCTCTTTGCATTTTCTGTGTCTGGCTTCCGCCCGCTCGAGGTGCTCTGTGGAAATTGATGCACGTTTTAATGTTTTAATTTTATTGTTATGTACAAAACTTACCAGCCACATTGGCTGCTGATCAGAAAAGTTAATTTAGAGCCTGGTTACGCCTCGAGAGGAAAACTGCACATCACAGCAGTTAACAGCAGTTTACTGTGAGACTGTTTCTACAGAAAGCAGATATCTGTCATGAGTTCTGTTGTTTAAGATGTAAGTTGCACTTTTTATAAGAGAACACAAACTGTTTGAGAGTTTCTGGAAAGAGAGATTTTTTTCCTACAAATAAAAAGTATAATAAATATCATAATTTTATTTGGTCATAATTTGTCTGTAGCTCAGTCGTGAGTTGAGTGTATCGTTACATCCCTTCTGTGAGGACTTGAAAACCTCAAACGAGACTCAGATTGTAATCACTGTTTTAAAACCTGTGTCACGTTCTTAATGCAAGAAAACACGTCTTCAGTCTTCAGGACAGAACTGAGAAGACGGAGAGCAGTCGTAGTGGATCGTCAATCAAACAACAGAGAATACTAAAGCCTGGACTGTGTACACGAAAGCTTTCCATCGCTTTCTCTTTAATAAAATGAAGGTGAAACAGAAGTGATGGATCTTCTGTGGCGTAATCGTCAGGTTTCACTCTCAAACTGGTTTCTGAGGAATCTGCAGCGTCACATTCTTTCACCAAACGCCTTCTCCGCTCCGTGACACTGATGATTTACGATAAGATGAAGGTCAACATCACAAACCAGAATATTTCCCGTCCTACAACTGCAGCCAGTCTCGACGTGTAAGACAAAAAAGGGTTGATGGAAGTGGACACGGCGTACAAAGCTGCCTGTTCCCTTTTTATTTAGGATTAAAATCAGGATTAACGCCCGCTGACATCAGATCACAGCGGCGGTTTGCACGAGGACACGCTGAAGGAAATGAACGTTTAAACAAATCAGCGTGTCCTTATCAGCTCTCTGGCTGCCGCACAGGTGAAAGTGGCAGGTGTGTAACGTAATGCAGGAGTTACGCCACGTCGTGTTTCTGCAGAAGCTCCTGATTGTTTGACCCAAAGGTCCTGGCTGGAGGCGGTAAAAGCAATGCTTGAAGTATTTATGCTTCTGTCTTTGCACGTTTGTCTCCACTGGAATTTATGCAGTGAACCTGAAAAATACTTTAGATGTTCCCACACCCAGAAATCATGAACACAAGAAGAGAAACTGAAGCACGAACCGAGAGGTGGATCAGTCTTTGGTCGGTTGTTCGATGGTTGATGTTCTTCCCAGTACTGTCAATTCTTTCTGCACAAACATGCAGCGTGCGCCAAAAACTGTCACCTTATCATCAATTAGAATCGACCTTTTTACTTCTTTTTTTCCAGACGATTCATTGAGACAATGCTCGACATAACTTGACATCACCGGCGGATCGGTGCGGCTTCTGCAGTGATGCGGACTCTGCACCGGTCCGTCGTGGTAAAGAAGGAGCTGATTCGAAAGGCGAAGCTCTCGATTTACCAGTCGATCTACGTTCCTACCCTCACCTACGGTGACTAGCTTTGAGTAGTGACCGAAAGAACGAGATCGCGAATACAAGCGGCTGAAATGAGCTTCCTCCGCAGGGTGGCTGGGCTCTCCCTTAGAGATAGGGTGAGAAGCTCGGCCATCCGCGAGGAGCTCAGAGTAGAACCGCTGCTCCTCCGCATCGAGAGGAACCAGCTGAGGTGGCTCGGGCATCTCGTGAGGATGCCTCCTGGACGTCTCCCTGGTGAGATGTTCCGGGCACGTCCCTCCGGGAGGCGGCCCAGGGGAAGTCCCAGGACACGTTGGAGGGACTATGTCTCTCGGCTGGCCTGGGAACGCTTTGGGGTCCCCCTGGTAGAGCTGGATGAAGTGGCCGGGGAGAGGGAAGTCTGGGCCTCCCTGCTGAAGCTGCTGCCCCCGCGACCCGTAATCGGATAAGCGGGAGAAGATGAGATGAGATAACTTGATAATAAAAAATTGGAGTTGTTGCCTTTCCAGTGATAGTCGACTGAGTGACTAAATGAGTCTGTTTTAGAGTCGGTCAGTCTTCCAGAAAGGTCAACAGAGCCGTATCCTCACTTTCCGGGGATGTCACGCCCGTCTGTCCTCGGCGCTCCGTCTCTTTTCTTTCTGTCGGTCAGTAGAGCAAGTCAGGATTATCATAGTAGGATTAGACGCTGGAGGCAGGTGACTACACAGAGAGCGAGAGAAAGAGCGTAAGTAACCGTATACCTGCTCATGCTGTCTGCTTGACTAAGCAGATAGGATAACAGCTCTCTCTATATCTTCTATACATGGAGAGCTCAGGCGCTGTGAATGGAGTTTACTGTGTCAGTGCTGCTGGAGCATGCAGAGCGTTTCCACTCACCCTGACAGAGTCTGAAGCCGAGCAGAGAAAAGAACCAATCACAAGTTAGAGAGGCCGTCGCTGAGTACAGCAGCCAGAGTGAACTTCTCTTGGCATATTTTTTGACATGAATACATGACGTTAAAGGTCCAGCATGTAGGATTTAGTGGCATGTAGCGGTGTAGTTGATTGCAACCTGTTCGTTTCACCTCTTCTTCTGAGTCGACGGCTGTTTGTTGCCAGCTGTCTCAGGGAGAAACCATCCGGACACCATCAGTGACCCTTGTGGGGTCCCGGGACCCTAATTTAGCACCCGCTGGTCCAAAGCTCTCAGTATCAAGCTTCAGCTGACCCCGATCCTCGGGCCTTGTTTGTGGCGTTCCCAGCACCCGTTGCTGGAAAAACCACCGGCGGAATATTTTGTCTGCGACTGACTGTGACATTCCTGACAGTCACAACAAATCCGGACAGAATTTGAAGTTTAGGCGAGAAGTGGCGAGGGAAAAAGGACGGCCCCCATCCGAGAGCTGCCCGGGCTGAAACACAAGCAGCAGAGAGAGAGAGGGCACGCTCCGGGTTTGTAGCCTGATACTCGAGTCCAGAGTGACCTTCAGGGACCGCTCACAGAGAATAAATGTCATTTTATTTAAGAGTCCGACAATATTCCAGTTAAATGAGGGCTCATTGGATTATTAATGCTGCAAAAATAGAAGTGTTCGAAACATTATCATACAATTAGGGATGTAACGATGCACTCAACTCACGACTCGATTCGAGTCACGATTTTTTAAAATCAAAATGAGCTACAGACAAATTATGACCAAATAAAATTATCTTTTTATTTGTAGGAAAAAAATCTTTCTTTACAGAAACTCTTAAACAGTTTGTGTTCTCTTATAAAAAGTGCAACTTACATCTTAAACAACAGAACTCATGACAGATATCTGCTTTCTGTAGAAACAGTCTCACAGTAAACTGCTGTTAACTGCTGTGATGTGCAGTTTTCCTCTCGAGGCGTAACCAGGCTCTAAATTAACTTTTCTGCTCAGCAGCCAATGTGGCTGGTAAGTTTTGTACATAACAATAAAATAAAAACATTAAAACTTGCAGCAGCACGTGTCAATTTCCACAGAGCACCTCGAGCGGGCGAAAGCCAGACAAAAAAAGCAAAGAGAACCCGGTGGATTTTCAAAATAAAATACCCCGTGCAAACTGCCGGTCGTAAAAACAGACAAAAGAGAAACTACGTAGCATATTTACACATGTAGAAGCATGTTTAGAAGAACATACACCGGGAAAATGTCCAAATCTGAGCAGGTAAACAAAGTCTGGCGGGCTAAGCGCTCGCTCCTGAAACTCTCCCGGTGGGTTTGAAGTCGCGTGCAGGACGGACCAAACACGCCACGCTCACGCAACGCGCCGGGAAGCCTGTTTGACCAGTGAGAGCACGCGCTGTGCGGGTTCACATTCAACAAGAATCAAGATTCATTTTTTCTGTCAACCGATGCGAGTCGTCACGCATTTGTACCGATTTTTAATCGTGTCACGATGCATCGTTACATCCCTAAATACAATTAAATAACAAAACGAACTGCCGGGATGTTCTTTGTGCTTTGGAAACGTCTGAAACTGAAGGACATGACAAGTTTGCTCTTTGTCGTGCACACGTTAAAATTTAACGGGCACTGATGCGACAGGTCAGGGTGGACCGGTCTCTGCTGGGCTTCACCAAGAAGACAGATGCAACAAACAGCTGAAGCTGAAATCAGACACGGAAACGACATGGAGAATCCGGTTGATTTTTCTAAATAAAACACCCGGATCCAATAGGATCTACTACATAGCACATATTTAGAAGAATGACAGAACAAGTTCACAAAGTCTGGCAGGCGCCACGCATCTAAAAGACTGAAACGGCATCGCAGCCCGGACGTGCCCGGTGGTGTTTCGGTATGAGCGTGTTTGGACTTTAGGACAGCTCAAGAATCCCGAATCGGAACCAGATTGATTTGATTACAGGTCAAACACCAAACAAGAACCACTGCATCTTTTTGACTGTGCAGAAAAACGAGAGGAACGAGGGCGAGGTCTGAGTCCAGGCAGATTTATGGATGCTGAAAGATTAATGGGATGAGAAAAAGGCCCATGCTGAGATTAGAGTATATTATAAATGCACCATATCTATGATTTACTGCTTGATAAGTGGCATCATTCACTCAGTGTCAGTCTGAGAAAAGCGTTTCCTTCCAGCCGTCATCGCTCTGTCCCCTCGCAGGGGTGCAGTCCATTTCTGTTCACTTCCTTCCTCTTCTTCTTATTAGTCGTCATCCGGAGGCGTTCGGCCGGTCACCTGCAGTATTTCATCAGGCCATGTTAAGTCCCTGCAGCCAGTAAACCTGTCAGCCCCCATGCAGTGTTGCATGCCATGCCCCCACCCCCCCGAGTAACAGCTTGAGCTAAGAGGCTAATGGTGTGTTGTTAAATCGGTATTATCCCCAGCAGATACACAGAGGACAGACAGACAGACAGACAGACAGACAGGGTGAGCGGGTTCGGTGGAAAACAAAGACAGAGAGAGAAAGTAGGACTGCGTCCTCTCTCTCTGCTAACAGGGCTTTCCTGGAGTTTTAATTGAATAAGCAGAAGAGCACAGCAGCAGCTGCTGGTCACAGATGTAACCCGAGGTCAGAGCCTTAGATTACATAATCAATCAGCTGCTGCTAGAAAACAGTTTTCACCCCCTGAAGGACGAGCTCGACACCCAGGCAGACGTTTCTAATCTGAGCAGAACAAAGAGACAAAAAATGTTTTCCTTCTCTCAGCCGCGACCTCCACTTCATAACTGCAAAACCAGTCTGTGAACGGAGTAATCTGATTACATCTTTAGTACTTTTTAGGAATCGTTTGAGGTGTTTTGCACGGACGCTTGTGAAATTCACGCTGCCCTGAGGCTCTGAGAGAAAAGACGAGCTCGGCGTTCATGGAGAATCGATCACAGCTGTGTGTGTGTGTGTGTGTGTGTGTGTGTGTGTGTGTGTGTGTGTGTGTGTGTGTGTGTGTGTGTGTGTGTGTGTGTGTGTGTGTGTGTGTGTGTGTGTGTGTGTGTGTGTGTGTGTGTGTGTGTGTGTGTGTGTGTGTGTGTGTGTGTTGCTCTGTCCTCACGTGAAGCACAACAGAAGCCAGGAATAACACGAGTCAGTCAGCTGTTGATCTGCTGCTGTTGTTCAGGATGAAGCTGTGCGTTGTCCCCACAGGCTGATCCTCCCTGAACAGTTTGCAGCAGCACCTGAATTTAAACCACTCAGACTAAATCTGATCTTCTGTTTCATCATCGCACCTCGCTGCCTCTCTTTGCTCTTTGCATCTTTCTCTCTCCGGCTTTTTATTTGATCTTGTCATCTCGGCTCATTAATCCAGCAGCTGTGATGTTCAGTCAAACGCTTCTCATTCTTGTTTTTTCATTGCTGCTTCACACTCGCATTATACGCTGGATTCATAGATGTAATTTTTGATCTCACGGTGTCTTAAAATTAAATATTTCTTCAGCCCACTTTGAGAAACACCCGACACGTTTCACACTTTAATAATGTGCCTCGTTAAGCTCCACATTGTTGTTGTGTTTAATGTCACGGTTAAACTCTGTGAATCTTTTTGTGTCCGAGGTTTAATGCTCTCTCTCTCTCTCTCTCTGTGTTTGCTGCAGGCCAGTTATCCGACATGGGAGGACTTCGTAACCAAAGGAGCCAAGCTCCAGTCACAGCTCAGGTAAACACTCACTAATAACCTACGACCAATCAAACGCTTTCTCTCTTCTGACACTGCTGGAGCGCAGACAATCATCTGTGTCTGGCCCTCATGATTACAAAAGCACAAGTTTCTAACTTTATTTAGGGACTTTGGTGAAACTGGATCAGATTTCACACACAGTGTCTTTGCTGCTGTCCCCTCTGATGTCCTCCACATGCTCAGCTTCAAGTTTCCCAATGGACAGTTTGAGCTGAACCCACCTGACCGGGCGCCGCTGGTGAACAGACTTGTGTCTGATGGCGTCGTGTATGAACGTCTTTGGCAAAGAAACAAACCGCGTGCATCCTGGTTCATAGTTCAGTGATAAAACCCGAAGTCGGGTCGTCGGTTCAGGATGCAGTGGTTAAAAAAAGTCAGCGGTCTGGGGCAAAATTTGGGGAGTTGGAAACTTTCCATGGGAATTAACAGGAATAAACTCTGAATTTACAAAATTGAAGGTTGGCCCTTAACAAAGGAAAATATTATATATAATATTATATCATCATCTCGACTGAAACAAACAGATTTCATGCAGGTACACTTTTACATTCCTGCTCGCCTCGACGTCTGATTTGGTTCTGGAGCTGTCTCTGACTTCTTTGTTCACCCGTCTGTCTAAAGGTTTGTCTGATTTAAATCTCATTCAGTTTATTTCCTGCTGCTTCTTTAACACACGAATAACGTGACCGCAGAGAGAGCAGAAGTCTGAGCGGCGTGCAGCCTCCGCGTGGCCTCCGACTTTTTGTTGAATCCTGCGATTGTTCCTGCTAAAATGATTCTGCTTGTTGTTGTTGTATAATGGACTGGACATGAATGGCTGCGTGTGTTCTGACTCTGACACACACACACACACACACACACACACACACACACACACACACACACACACACCACACAACGCGTGCACAGTGACCCAGTAGCTGGCTCAGAGTAATAACAGTATAATGGCTGTTTCCCAGTAGGCCGGTTTACTTTGATAAGCATCACTCTGCCTGCTGCACACAGTTGCAGTCCATTAGCCCTGCCAGTCACACACACACACACACACACACACACACACACACACACACACACACACACACACACACACTATGTTTAATGCTTGCTGTGGATGACGTGCACGCATGAAGCTCTCTAAAAATCAGATCATAACAAATATTCGATTCTTCAGACTTCACCAGGTTCATCGAACGTTGCAGAGTTTAACGACGTTTTCCTGCTGCTGACATTTAATGAGTTTATTGACAGAGAGCTGCTGCTGCTTAGAGGAGAGCCGGACGTCATGTGAGTCAACTTGTAGACAGATCTAAAGGCTGCCATGTGGGCGTGGGTTTAACTCTCCATGTAAATATATGTCCTGCCAACAAACACGTGAACTTATTTATTTCTTTAAAGCAACATTATGTTTTATTTGTATTTGTTCAGACCCAGCAGCAGCGGCTGATATCAGTGACTAGTCCAGCAGCGGCTGATATCAGCGACTAGTCCAGCAGCGGCTGATATCAGCGACTAGTCCAGCAGCGGCTGATATCAGAGACTAGTCCAGCAGCGGCTGATATCAGAGACTAGTCCAGCAGCGGCTGATATCAGCGACTAGTCCAGCAGCGGCTGATATCAGAGACTAGTCCAGCAGCGGCTGATATCAGAGACTAGTCCAGCAGCGGCTGATATCAGCGACTAGTCCAGCAGCGGCTGATATCAGAGACTAGTCCAGCAGCGGCTGATATCAGAGACTAGTCCAGCAGCAGCTGATATCAGAGACTAGTCCAGCAGCGGCTGATATCAGCGACTAGTCCAGCAGCAGCTGATATCAGGGACTAGTCCAGCAGCAGCTGATATCAGAGACTAGTCCAGCAGCAGTCAGTCCAGCTCGGCGTCTGTCTTTCAGCCTTTTATTTCACCAAGCTCTCACCAACCACTAAAAGTCAGTCCCACATTTACTCTTGTCCGGCGGCTTCTTGCTCGCTCACTCTCTCCTTTTCTCTTCTTAGCTTCCTCCGTCAGCGTCCTCTTCACTCTCTTCTTCTCTGCCATCATGTCCATAGAAGCCGCCGAGCCTGGTTACGTCAC